>JAYKKI010000002.1:18025000-18272500 GCA_039881145.1 Druceiella hillmani | reverse complement strand
TTTGATAGCTTCTTTCGATAGTGACACATTAATCTTTTTTCTAAATTTCACATAACATACAAGTTATTATTTGGAAAAATTTATAATGTTTCCAAAACTTTTTCGTGTGCTTAATATGAAGTGGTTTTAGAGATTTTGTTTAAAGAGTTTATAAAGTATGCTTGTATGTTATTCCCTTTTTTCTTCGAAATGGCTAGAGTCGAAATAAAAAAAATACATAAAATTTACCGGAAATTTAGAGCGGTAATTCAAAATTTCACAGTTTTTGAGTTTATGAGAGATACACTGGGCGATATGTCTACATTATTAAAAGTAATATTAGAAAATACTTTAGTAAAAATACATGATGTGAAACAATCCTTGCAGTGGCAATTCTACTCATCTGTAACAGGTTTTATTTTAATATAATCTAAAATATTTTTAAACATTTTAGAGAACGTTTTAGATAATTTACTCTAACGGTCTCCATTTCAAACGACCTAATTGTGTATTTATATTCACATTATATTTTATTTCACCTAATAAAAGGTTTGACAACATAATGTTACTTAATGTTCGAAAATTCCAAAATTTAAATAATGAATTTTGAGTGCATTTTATTTTTTTTTATAATTATTAAAGTTGCTTCGCTAATTATCATAAGCACTTTCTATTGTGAACATTTACTTGAATAAATAAAGATAGGCTTTGCAATAAATAATACTATAATAATTCTATAATACGTGTTATATCGCTAAACTCATTGCGAGTTTAGAGAGTTGACGATAAGACAAGAAGTATGTAAACAATCAGATATGTGTCGCATATATATATATATATATATATATATATATATATATATATATATATATATATATATATATATAAATATATATATATATATATATATATATATAAATATACATATATATATATAAATATATATATATATATATATATATATATATAGTGGTAATAAATACACATTTTAGGGATTTGAAAACAGTTAATACTGTGGTAAAAATTACGTGTTAAAATCAACGAATATAGTACCACACGTGTAAACGCATAATTTTATTTTTTACACATTTTATTTTTTTTTATAATTATTAAAGTTGCTTTCGCTAATTATCATAAGCACTTTCTATTGTGAACATTTACTTGAATAAATAAAGATAGGCTTTGCAATAAATAATACTATAATAATTCTATAATACGTGTTATATCGCTAAACTCATTGCGAGTTTAGAGAGTTGACGATAAGACAAGAAGTATGTAAACAATCAGATATGTGTCGCATATATATGTATATATATATATATATATATATATATATATATATATATATAAATATATATATATATATATATAAATATACATATATATATATATATATATATATATATATATATATATATATATATATATATATATATATATATATATATATATATATAGTGGTAATAAATACACATTTTAGGGATTTGAAAACAGTTAATACTGTGGTAAAAATTACGTGTTAAAATCAACGAATATAGTACCGCACGTGTAAACGCATAATCATAAATATTTTAGTTCTAAAATAAATATAGAAATTATGTCTATGATTATGAAATTAAAAATATATTTATTTATTTCCCCATGAATTTTTTACTTACTCTAATTCAGATAGGTTAACAAAAATAGATGTGGATCACAATAGATATCCATTCAACTAAACAACTGTGAAGTAATTTGAGTGATCAGCGAACAAAAAAGACTGCATGTAATACATGTGGAGAAAATGAGTAGTTATATAAAATGTGTAATTGAAATCGAGAGTGATGTAACTCAGAGTAATTATTTTGAAATTAATATCAGTAGATTCAAATGATCTAGCAGCTGTGAAACGTAAAGATCAAATGCATATTTAGAAAACCAGGGATTAGATAAAAATAAAACAGTAAATGTGGAAGTTTTTTAAAAGGAATTATATATAATTAATAAATAAATTAACTTTGAAAAAGTAATGAAAGATTATAATCATCACTCGGCTCGTTATACATAAATTCATTCTAATTTTCTGTCTGTAAGTTATACTTAAATTTATTCTAATTTTCTGTCATGAAATTTATGCTAGTGACATCCACAAATGGAAAGTTTTCAAGGCGGTCTTTTTGATCGCTTGATGTAATATCTCGCGGTTCATTTAACTTTTTACACGTTATAATTTTCCTCGTGCGAGGAAATAATAACGCTAATTTAACGGTAACGATTTTATGTGAAACCGAATGATAAATAACATATGAGACGGGTGTAGGAAGAATGAAGCGACAATAAATGACATTTCTTAAAGGACTAGTTCTGTTTCTTTGAGAAAAGAAGTAAGAACAAAGGCGTCAGGCAACTTTATTATATCCTCGATTATTCGCAAGAGAAATAAGTGTGCAGCCGTTAATTTCTTCGTTTTTTCTTTAGCCATTATATGATGAAATTAATTCAAGTCGGCTTCAGATTAGAAAAGTTCTCAATTCGGTCTGTATGTACTTTATACTTTTGCTTACGGTTAATACTACAAGAGCAACGTTGTATTATTAATTATACCTACAAAGCTTGCAGTGTCAATAGATAAATCCGCATTATTATAAAACACTTTTATATTCATATAGTTTTGTTTGTATATATACGTGCACTAAAATTTGGTAGCGTTTTTTATAATGTGAGTGTTAATATTTTTAATTTGTTTCACTCCAATGAGATGAAATTAAATCTTCAAAAACCATTTTTACTTAGGTTTTTTAATAACTAATCAATCACTTATTCGATAAACAAGTAAGCAAACATGACAAAACCTTCTTTTCTTAATGAGGCAGAAAGTATTCTCTTCTCGTGATAGAGTTTCAAGTGAATTTTAATTCCCGGCAATAACGTGTTTTTGTTTTTAACTAAACATTTAATTTTAAAAGTTTTTGTTCATTTTTATGCAGAAAGAAAACAAGTTTCCGCACAATTTACAATATGTATAATTTTGTCCATGGGATAAATATAGGAGAGCTAAACCTGCGTCACCTGATTTTTTAATATCACTAATATGTCCTTTGGAAGTTTTATTACTTTTAAAGCTCAGTGCTTGCGCCCTGCCAACAAATTTTAAAGAGATATTGATTATATTTTGCGTTAATTTTATAGAAATTCATTATTCACATTTAAATGAAACTACATGATCTAGTATTATTTCTACATTATTCAAGTTCTTTACCACGACCTAGGTTTCGTTGTATTACAAAATCTTCTGGTGGGCAATTAGTAAAGATATTTTTAATAATTATTCACCTGAAGATGTTGTATTACAATGAAACCTAGGTCATGGTAAAGAACTTGAATAATGTAGAATTAGTATAGTTTAATTTTATTTAAAGGTTGGTTGGATATTCTAACCTTGGTTTTCTATACCGTTTTATTCTAAGACACTCTGGTTTATCAAACAGTTTGATAATCTCATATTTTTATGATTTATGGCAAAAATAATAACGAGACAATAGACTCAACATGTTATATTGGATTATACCTTTTCGATATAAGTTGAATATCTTCTTATTATAAGTAACATTAGCTTTTGTAATATCTTTGCCTTTTTAAATGTTGCTTATTCTGTCTAATGAAATCAAAACCTATATGGGTTTTTCGTAAAATACTTATAACATTTCAGTGTATATTTTATTATTGGGCTTTTCAAATAATTTAAAAAATTGTTAGAAATATACACACACATACATATATATTTACATTTATATATATATATATATATATATATATATATATACACATATATATATATATATATATACACATATATTAATATATATATATATATATATATATATATGTATATATATATATATATATTTATATATATATAGAAATTGCTGTCTGTTAAACATCATATAATATTTAAATAACTTGTATTTTGCAGGGTCTTTTGTAATACTCATATGTGCTCAGTTTAAACCATTTTTAAAACTATTATAATACGTACTTCCCCAGGAAGCTAAGCGTTTATCGAATATTGTTTTATGACATGCATTTTTCCTGTTTGCTGGTTTTTGAGAACAGAATTATTTTATAGCGCGCAAGTCCCAAACCAATATTTAAATTTCAAAACGTATATTGTCTGTAAAATTAAATTTCGTAAAAACAACGTTAAATGGTCTGCGTCCGTTTTTTTAGATGTAGTTAAACAACTAAAGGTTTCCATGTAGCATTACAAGTTTCACTTTTCGTTACATGATCACCCCACCACGAAATAATAACAAATGTTAACCAATAGGAATTAAATTTATCAGAAAGCATTCTTATTCTTTATAAAAAGTAGTCGGTGGCCAACATTCAAGTGAACAATTTCGAGTAACAATGTATTTTATGTAAAAAGTAGTCCGTCACCAATACTCAAGGTGACCACGTCAATTACAAATAAATGTAAAATTTGTTTAAATCTTTTAATCACAAAACGGAGCGACTCATAATATGCTAAAACATTGGTAAAGCACTCATCATTGCGGTCTTCTCAAAAGCCCTCGCCACGCTCGAACCTCTTTGTAGAGATGTGCATAATTTTGATTTTTTTTTTGAGGAGTTTTTAATTAAAATATTTTTATTCGGGAAACTAGCGGTGACATATAATTTGACTTGTAAAGTATTAATAATGCAAAATTAAACAGATTCGTTTGGTATCCTGAATTCTGAAGTTGGGGAAAAGTAAAAAAAATCTGAAGGTATTTTTCAGAAAAACTTCTAAATGCAAAATTTCACTTAAATGGTTCTAATGATTTAGGCATTAGACCGTGCAATGGACATCACAAACATAGACGTTGTATAACATGAATATTTTATGCTTTATTAAAACTTCGCAATTCATTCTAATAAAAATATCAACCCTGATTGCTCTGAAGCGCGTGTAATGCCTTCTTCTTTCTTTCTTACGTTTTCTTTCAACACAAAAGGAAAGCTTTATAATTACAGGTGAGTATTGTATTGAGTCTATGAATGAACAAACAAATGACCGGATATGGCAGGAGTGAATACAATGAGAGACAGTGTACTGAGTAAATAAATGAAGAAAAAAATATGCGATTAGAGAATAAGGTTACCAAAAGTTATATTAAGCCAAAATTTTTGCACTGATTTAAATTTCGGAAAAGTTAAAATTTTGTTTGTACTTTGAATACTTCCTGATAGTTAACAAATTCCAAATTATCTCCGCACAAATTGCTATTTTTTTCTTATGTACATACAATTAAATGAAACTAAGTGATGTAGTATTATTTCTACTTTTTTAAAAGTTCTTTACCACGACCTAGGTTTCGTTGTATTACAATATCTTCAGGTGGGCTATTAGCAAAGAACTTAAAGAAAGTAGAAATAATACTACATCACGTAGTTTCATTTAATTGTGAATAATGAATTTCTACAAAATTAACGCCAAATATATTCAAAACTTGTTTATATAATTTAAAATTTAAACCACAAAAATTAATATCAAATATATCACGTACCTTTGACATCTTTGTAAGAATAAATACACATCATTAACCTAATTAGTGCTTATCTCAGGTGGCAAATCATATCTCATAACTAATTTTATGGAGGCTGGATTAACATGGTATAACTGCGAATAGAAGATAAGGTGGCTTCTGTAGTAGTATGTAAGATGATGGCACTCAACAAATTAATATAGGAAACTTAGGAATAGACAAGTTTAAATAACATATTTAGATATGTTAATGTCCAACTCGCAAAAACGTTCGTTTAACAAAAACTGCTCATTGGACTAAATAGTTATCATAAGTATAGAAGCATGAAAATAGCGTTCTTTTGTTTTAGGAAACAGTTATTAAAAAAAGGAAATTTTTCAATTTTGTGACGCTTACAAAAGGGTCCGTAAATATTGTTTTATATGTTTATTTTTATTACAATTAAAATATAAGTATTTGTTCGTTTTTGCGGAAAAACTAATTAATTTTATATTTCGCCAATATTTACATCAAAGATTATGATTTATTTTTAAGAATTAGATATTGATAAAATCGGCTCTTGGAAATTTATAGCCAAATTTTGTACTTGTTCAAGGAAATTTAACGGAACCCATTTCACGCACTCCCTTAAACTCTTAACAATTTTTTAGTAATTCGGCGTGAAATTCTTGTGAGAAAACATAGAATTTGGTAAATTATTCGTATTATCTTTGATTTTCCATTTTGAAATTCATTTTATTTTTTTTTCATTTTGGTTATGAGTAAACAATGAGACTTAAGTTTATCTGATTACAAACAAAGCGCTATGTGCGTATTTTTTATAAACAAAATCAAACTGTTCTAGTTTGATTTTTACTTGACACAGAAATTTTTTACCATTAGATTTTCTAATGCCACGCCTCATGAATATGCATCTTATAATTATCGACGTTTTAATAAATCAGGCCATAACCGCTATTAGACAAACCTAATATTTAAAAACACGAATGTGGTTTTTAACAGAATATAGGATGAAAACATATATTTCTGAAGTAATTTCATAGTTAGTTTTAAAAAATAAGATTATTTTGCAGATTTTTTAGGTATTTTGTCAATGTGTTCTTTGCTCAGTTCTTTGTCTAAGAATCTATAGTACAGAAAAGTTTATTTACTTAATTATTGATTACTTGATTAAAACTTCCACTTTTTTTATATGATCATGAAGTGTGAAGCAATTATCTATAATCATATTGAAAGCACACTTACAATATACTAATAAGTGTGGTTTAATCTAGTTTATAAATATGCACAGAATTATGGAATGTCATATTATTGTGCTTTTTTCACCTTCATATGTATCTTCATAGCTCACATACTATTGAAATTTCTAGTTCATGAGAAATGTTTTAAAGTAGTACTAAATTTCAGGAATATTTGAAGTGTAAGCGATTAATTGAACAAATTGTAATACGTCTTGATCATGTATTGGATATACTTTTGAGATCAGGCGCCAAGGCGAGTTCTTCGTAGTTTACTCTACTGATATTACAGAAATGCGTTTTCATGAATAGTGGCCCACACTGTAAGTAACCTTATAAGACGAAGTATAATTAAATAAAAAAACGGAAAAATACTTGGCAAATATGGTCCCTGTGGTCTTATTGGGTACGCGATAACGTCTGATGATAGTTGCGTACTTTACATGAAGTTAGCTTTCATAAATTTGCAGCCAACCACAACTTGTTTAAGTCTCGGATATTGTAAAGTTAAGTGGAAACTAAAAGATTTCAAGTTTTGGTTCCTTGAAAAGACATGAAGCGGAAGTTAGCTATTTTTTTTACAGAATTAATACCGTAATAGAATCCATGTGGTTCACAGGAAAAAAAATATTTGGGAAAGTGCATAGTTTACAAGGCGTTTTATTCGATTTGCAATGTTAATAGAGCAATGAGGATTGTTGAATATTTTTTTGATAATATTTGCCAATCAAGTAATAGGAATACTTTTTAGTTATCCTTGTTATACTTATTATTATATATTATAATTATTTCTGAATAAATGAGAGCAAAACATTATTTAAAATATTTTCCTAGAAGGTTTTTATTTTACAATATGTAATTTTTTCCTCCTGTTGAGACTAATATCTCTAACGAAAGGTTTTAATACTTTTTTGTAAATTTCTGTCAAAATATAGTATAAAATTCTTTAAATTGTTTTCCACCCACTTCTCTTATGTCTGTCTTTGTTTATATTATGGTATCATTTCACTTTGATCACTATCAAACAATTCCAACATTTCAAAAAAATTTACGCAATCATGTTATCTCAGTCTGCACGTGTATTTACAGTTTAATGATTTTATTTTTAAAGCAATCAATTTAATTTCATCCCTTCTCAGACACGTAATTCATGAATGGTGGTAAATTCTAATATAATTCGATTCTAGTCGACAATATTGTCGGCTGTAAAATCCGATAGTCATGCACGATTTTATTGACAAATAGAACTTTTTAATAAAATATGGTATCAAATTCTTTCTTTTAATAGCGGAAAAAAAATTTCAATGATTCACTTCTTAATTTGCGCGGACATTATGGAAGAATAGAAACAGATAATTGGGAAATAAAGTTTAAACCTAGGGCGTTTTTTGGTTTATTTAATGAAGTTCCTTTCATTGTCTACCTTTTCGAATAGTTAAACAAAAAAAAACTTTCCCTATTAAAGATAATATTCTAAATGTGTAAAAGTATATTCTCTATTCTATACCTGTTTTTTTATATCAATACTTGGTTACAAATGTTGATTAAATTGTTTGTCAATTTCTAATCATACCTGCTCTTTTTCATTGAATACTTTAAAGACAAAACCGCGAGACACTGTTACTGAATAATTCCATTATATGACTTAATATTATTTTTAAGATTTACATGAATGAACTCTAGGTATTTTTAAATGAGTGTATGTCAAAGTAATATTAAAAAAATAAGTTATTTAAATAGTTCAGTGGTTCAAGCGTTAAGTGTTTAATAGACATGCGAATAGATGGACGAATATAAATATAACAATTTTTTCCTAACTTAAAAAATTAAATTAAATAAAAATCTTGATGCCAAAGGTCGAAAGTTCCTTGAGCGTGTGACAAAAATATACGAATTTATTTTCTACCTACAGATGTGAAGCGAAACAAAAGAGTAGGAAATTTAATGCTCTATAATGATTTCAACCATAAATAGCTTTTAATGATTTCATTAATTGTAATTAAATACTTTTCGTAACGGAAAGGCTCCAAGTGAGCTTAATATTTTTTCAAGTCTCAATATTTGGTACCTTATTATTGAGGCAGCTTCTTCAGTAATCAACTAGTTGAAAATTTAACCAATAATTCATTGATTTAATGATTCTCATAATTAATTTTGGCCGCAAGTCAAATTGTTTGTAATAAGTTTCCAATTATGCAAGTTTATAGTTTATGTGTTTCGAATTACACAAATGCTAAATGTCCTGAAAAAGCACAATATCAAAGCTGTCGGAAATGTTGTTCTTGTATTTCATATCTAGTTGGGACAAACATCAATAAATAATAACAATCTACATGTCTAGTACAGATTTTCAATATTTATTCTTTTTATCCAAATTTTTCTTTCAGGCAATTTTTTAATTCATTTCAAATATATTTTTATTTAATAATAATTAGGAGGCTTTAGTAAATGCAATTAAATTTTTTTTACTTGCATTCTAAATTAAAAAAAAATAATTTATTTTTTAAAAATGGCACTTCGTTATATCATCGTGGCTTTTGTGGATTCGTATCTTCACTATAAATTTCCATTTTTGTTGAACATGAAGTAAAGGATAACCCCAGAATACTACGAAAGTTCATAGTTCTCACATCGAATGTGTTTTAAAACTCACTAAACGATTATTAATCGCTTTTCTGTTCCAAAAATTGAGCAGCGTACATACCGGATCCGACAGTCAGAAAATTTATGATTACTCAATCAACTTTAGCAAGAATATTAGTCTAAAAAAATTTTATACGTTTCTTAAAATTCAACAATGAGCTGCTCTTCGTATGAATATACTAAGTAGATGATGATAATTTGAACTTTGTGTCAGCTGCCTTAATAATACAAACTTTATTTTTGCTACAAGATAAAAAGGAACGTTATTGAATTAAATTTTAATAAGCGGCAAAAAATATCCTGCTTATCTGCATTCGGCATAGAATAGACTCGTTTTGATTATTTGTTGTAAGAAATGTTTTTTGTGGCCTGGATAGTAAATTTTTTCTTAATTTATATCCTAAATCTAACAGTGCATTCTAATTATAATTTAAAAATGCTGAATTTGGTTTAAATAGATATAAAAAAATAATATATAAGAATGCTTAATATTTTTTTTTTAATAATACAACTTGTGATCAATTACCGTCTCAAAAATATTATTGCCTAAAAAAAGTTGTCAATATTTTGAATATTGGGTCTCTTTTTGATAGTCCTGTCACAAAAGAAACTGATACAGAAAAACCACTTTCAATTTTATTCCCATTATATCTATTATTTCACTCAAACTTCTATATATGAGCTGGAATACATAATTTTATGTTAAGAAACACAAATCATAGATAACTGTATAGAAAAAATAATAATACATCAATCAGCCTCGTTCGTTTTTGATTCTACTTTAACTCTTTTAATTTTGGTATTCATTGTAAATTTATTAAAAGTTGCTTAGTTCGTACGTCAGGAAAGGTAATTATAATCAGTTTCATATAAATCATCTAAATTGTAGTAAATGAAGCTTTTGATTAAACAATTAATCCCGTGAGAGCTTACGAAAAGAAAATGAAATTGATAATATCGCAGACAAAAGGAGGCCAGTAAACTAATTTATATTTTAGCCTGGCTTTATTTCGAGTATTGCAATTTTCATGAGATCAGTGATCGTTCTGGGGTTTTCCCCTTTTATCGATATAATTTCTTTCAAACAGAAATGGATTATATCTGTCCACTGACGTTCGGCTTTGCTACCTTATTTAACTTCTCAACCACCAGATTGTGATTTTTGTTTAAATAAGTTTACTGAAATATGTTTTTATTATTTGTATAGTTTAACTGTTATCGACTACATAAATTCATTTAATTTTTACTTTATAAAATTTGGTGAAATTATTTTAAAAAGATATATCACAATATTATGCATTAATTTTGCTGAGATATGAATTTGCAAACTAACAATGCTATAATTATATTTACGTTTAAGTTTGTCGCTATTTGTCATTTTAGCTTGTACTTTTAAGTTACAGGTTATTTTTTAGTAATCCTGGCACATTAAATGGATATACCTAAATTTGTCTTCTCATATTTATGTTTATATTGAATATATCACTTTGTCATATTTTAAGTATCTGATTAAGTAAGTGGAAGAAAAAGTTTCTTTGTAGTTTGGTTATTTCGTTTGTTTTTGATATTAGTATGATATAAATTTATAACAGTTGAAGTTGAATATTTTTCGTTGTAATAATTTTCGTTTCTTTCATAATGAATTAATAATGCTAATAAATTAATAATGCGAATAGAGAAAACACATTAATATTAAGTACATAAAATAATGGTTGAGGATAATGAGAAAATTATGCAATAATATTAAACACACATATAAACTAATTGACCAAATTGACCACATAAAATGACATTTACTGAAGTTAAAATTATCCATCATACAAAAGGTAATATTATTGTCTGAACGAGAGTAAATGGATTCCGGAAAATCCCTGTAAGCATTTTAACTGCGTTATATGAAGTTAAGTGAGACCGTACTTTATTAGCTGTAAAAAAGTTATTTTTTGGAATCAGACACAAGTTAAGTATATCCATTGTAGAGAGTCCAAGGATACTAGAATTGCAAACAGGAAAATTGACAATGCTTTGGAATAAAGAACTGAGTTCAATATTTTTAATACCAAAAGAATTGTATTTTCTTTTAGGATTCTTAGAGTCGTGGAAAATTTAATGTTGGTTGTTAGATTAATGCGCTGTTATGACAGTAATTCATAGAGAAGCAAAATATGATAATTTCTGTTCATTATTTCATTGTGAGAAATTTTATTCTGTGATAGAATATTTACTAACATTGTGCAATCGGAATTCGATGACATTATTAATTAATTCATTTGTTTATTTACTTTTCTGCTTTAATGTAACTAATTGATACATATGGCGTATGACTTATTGCTACGAGCGCAATCCCTTACAGCCAAACATAAAACCAGTCCAGCCAGTTCGACGAACGGCCGGGAATCGAACCCGGGTCCACACGATGCTCCTCATCGTTAAAGGCAGTATGCCTCGTTATCAACACAACACACTACAGCAACGATACCAGAACATTAGAACAGTATACAGATCTGGAAATGCTGGTTCGGTAACATCAGAGTCCGAACTTTGATAGTTCGGGAAACTCCATGGTATATTGCATTAAAAGTTTAAAAACAGCGCCAAAAGTCAAATAAAAAAATTAAGATATTAATCTGTTTAAACTCATTAATAGTATGCATAAACTATTTACGGAAACTATTGAGGCAAAAGGCGATTTTATTGATGGGTTAAAAATATTTTATTAAAATTGATTAATACTTTTTGAATATTATATTTAATTTTTTTTTAATAATTGTAATTATACCTAATTGATAGAACTAACCTAATTGATAAAAATATTCAATTGAAATATGAAATATGAAATAACCTAATTGATAAAGTGGATGAACAACTTGTTATACAGTTTTTTCATTTAAGTCTTTATTTCAATTATAAACTATTAATTTGGCTAAACCAAGCACTACTGAACAGGCCTAGAGACATTTTGTCGATTAGGATAATATCGAAGAATTTTAAAAATACTACGTATACGTACTAAAATTTTTTAGATAAAGGTAAGCTTGACAGAATTGATACCAAAAGCTGGTGGAAGATTACTAGTGACGGATGACAAATGTTCGCAAGAATGTCATTTGTAATGATTCAAACTGATTTATTATTCCTTTTACGTTAGATCTATTGAGCAATCGGCTTCGTAAAAAGAATCTTGGAAAAACGATTTGCCTTTTGTGGTTTCTAAAGCCTCCAAGTTTTTACAGAACTTCTGAGATATATCAAAATGATTTATAATATTTAAAATTTGCTGCCTGCAACGATTACGATGAATTTGTTTAAAGCTTTTAAACAAATTCATCGTAATCGTTGCAGGCAGCAAATTTTAAATATTATAAATGGAGGATGTTGATTTACATATATTGAATAAAAATAAACGATATTGTAGTTTTTTTAGTTGCATAATTGGTTGATAACATTTAAAAGTGAAAGTAAATACGACCAGCTGATGTATATTTTCCAAAAAAAAACATAAAAATAAAATTAATCTACCAACGTTGGACCTTAAATTTTTAAAAATGTTATTTTATTTAATTATTTGGAAAATAAAAATTTACAAAAAACCTTATTAAAAAAGTGGCAAAAATGTTAGTGTTTTCAAAAACTAAGTTTTACCATTGGCAGGTGATTTTAATAGAAGGTAAAGGCATTCCCGATTCTGTCCAGCTGATATTTCCTGGAAAAGTAGGAACGATTTGGTGTTATGTTTAAATTGGGTGCTAGTTAATTTCATATGGAGCTAAAAATTTCGTTGGTTCGTAAAATAATATCAAATTATAAATAATTTATTACATTAAAATAAATTATTGAAACAAATTATCATTTTTAAATAAACACTATTTGAAAATTGTTTAATTATCTAAGCTCTATTAAAATAAAAGTATTCCAGTTTGAAGTAAGTAAAAAAATTAAATTTATTCCAGATTCTCATGATTGTATTTATTTCTCATTTTACATTTTTTTTGGATTCGTAAGTTACATTAATGAAATTTCGTTACGACGAATTTTCAAATTTACTTGTTAGGAATATATGATAGGCAAGAAAAAAAGAAGAAAGAGAGAGAATGAAATAAAAAAAATTTTCTTGAAGAAACGAACAAGGTTCGTCGATGTTTTTTGGTAACAATGTTGCATTTAACTTTAATAGGCAAAATTGTAAGAAATGACTTATTGTTTCTTAGGCGAGATTTATAAAATAATTTAACCTATAATCGTTTGATCCTAATTTTCTAAGGGCAGATATGAATTTTTCGGGATTCTATACAAAATTTTTTCTCATAAAATTGAAAGATATAAGCATCAATAGTTCAACATAGTTTAATTTTTTACGATAATAGAAAAGTTGAAATGTCCAGTGAGATCTTTTCATTTTCTTAAGTTTTCTTCAGAACTTCTGGGTGAATTCACTTAATTTGAATTGAAGAAGCTCACTCAATTTTTCCTCGTGTACTTCAATATTTAAACGAGTCTTATAAACTTAGCAGACCAAACATAATAAAAGATAAGTTTAGTCGATGCTTAAATGCAAAGTTTCTTTCATGAGTATTCGTACTTTATTTAAGCATTACCTAAATTTTTAATGCCCTTAATTCAGTGCTTGGTTACATCGCCGGCATAATTAGTTTAACTACGCAATAGTTCCTTTTCGATGAATATTCCTACAAATATCTTTCCGTATAAAATTAGTTATTAAAGAAACTTCTGTGTATCACCAGTGACGAAACTTGAAAAGGGTGTATATTTTATCATTTATGAAAAATGTGTATATGTCCTTTTAGGTTGTATGTTATTTATTGTAGAAAATTATCGTTATATTCATAAATATCCATTAATAAATATTATTACTTATTAGATTCTATAAACTAGTTAACAACATGCCGTTATTAATAACTACTTTTATTTTTGCTATCGAACATTATTATGAGGCTATGCTTTTTAAATTCCTGCTCTGCACTTACTAAAACCACATTTTCGAAAAGTTTCAAGATATAATTTAATGATATTTATATACATAGCTCATTTCTTTATTAAACATAAGAATTATCTAAAGTAGCCTTCCGTTCCTTTATTGGTCATGTTTTATTATTTTTTAATTTAATTATATTTGCGTGCCGATTCAGTTTAAAGTAATTTTAATCTTATTTTATATAATACTTATTGTTATCCGGCATTATATAATTACTAATAGTAATACCCACTAGTATGTAGCATAAGACCAACTAAAATAATTGTGTTAAGTAAATGATTTAATTTTGAATAATGTAATCCACAACATCAGCAATGGTTGCACTCTTAACTATATTTTCAAATTGTAATTATCATGTTGATTCAGTTGTTATTATAAAAGCAGGGCATTATTTATTGTTAATAACGCAGTAATTTGGAACTTGGTATCGCTCGCTCTCAACTGTATGACAAAAATTATTTTATAAAAGATCCAGTATTTTCAGTGTCCAAGGAACTGGATGGACGTATTTATATACTTATATATACATATATACACACACACACACACACGCACATGTTATTGGATATATATATATATATATATATATATATATATATATATTCACACATTTAAGTGTATCCTTTCCATAGGTATTTCTGCTTTAAAAGATGCATTTTATTAATTTAACTTCACTTCCGTAATTCTTCGAAAATCGAATGTATCTTCTCTTTTTACCTAAGTTTTTTAACGTTATTCTTGGAAGTTTCATCCATTAACATCTTTCTTAACCCCTGTTTTCCTTTTCCTGTTTATCTATACATTTCCTACTTTGCAGACGACTTTAAAAGATGAATATTTTCTAATCCGGCAGTATTTTTTACATCAAAAATTAGTAGCCACTGAGTTCGAAAACTTTTTCGCGAATACTCCTATTCAAATCAAAAAAGGTCTCGCTACTGATCCCATTGGCGCTCATAGAGTTTTAAAGCGAATGTCAGACTGAGTGTCTCTAAATTTAATTTTGATTACGTGATATATCTCGGGATATTATAAAAACCTTTATATCGCTAAATGTAAAAAGTCTGAAGACCTATGGGGGCTGTCAGTTAAAGCCATTGAGTCTGTTATCTTAAACGTTGGTTCAACTCTAGCACTTTTGTTTAATATGTGTAGTGACAAAGGCAAGTTCCCCGATTTGATGAAACACAGTAATATTGATCCTATTTCTAAGGTGGGTTGTAGGACCAACCCTATGAATTATAATCTAATCTCAATGTTACTTGGTTTCAGAAATTTTTTTGAGAAACTCGTGTTAATTCAACTTCTATATCATTTTAATAAACATAAGATCTTATATAACTTACCTTTTGGATTTACGAGAGGAAAATCCATGGAAGATGCCGGATTTCATCTCATTAAGACTATCTACCTAGACTGGGAGAATTTCCGGGATACTTTAAGGATATTATGTAATTCCTCCAAGGCTTTTGATTGCGTGGATCATAATATACCTAACAATAAGCTAACCTATTACGGTATAGAAGGAATTGCATTTGACCTTATTAAGTGCTATTTGTGAAATCGGGAACGACGAGTCAAAATTAGTTGTATTAATTCGAAAGAATCTATTATGAATTTGAGAGTTCCTTAGGACCTTAGGACCCATTAATTTTCAAAGTGGTTAGGAAGAAATAGATACAACAAATATTAATGAAACTCTAAATAAAGTACGTAAATAGTTTTCAGCCAACAACTTGTCTTTAAATGCTGAAAAACAAAATGTACTAAATTTTCGCCGCTTAATATGCCCCAGGTATGGAAGTGTAATTTTGAATAAGATAGTACTAGAATTAGTAACTACAGCCACTTGGCATAAGTCTAGATCATAAGTTACAATGGGCTGCTCATATACATTCACTCGCTAGTAGGTTAAGCTCAGCTGCTTTTGCAGTTAAACAATTTGGCAGCTGATTGATGCAGCGACGATTAGGTTAGTCTATTTTACTTATTTCTATATCATTATGTCGTATGGTATTACGATGTGGGACTGTACTGCAGATATTAAAAGTATTTTATTCTACAAAGCAGAGCAGTCCGAGCCAATTTAATATGAAATCTTGAGAGCCATTACAAGTTCTATTTAAATGGGCAAATGTTCTGACCTTTCCGTCATTATTTATCTATTATACGTTAAAAATAATTTAAATTCCTTTGAAAAAGGATCTGATATCCATACTTTAAATAAAAGAAATAAAAATAAAATTTATAACCCTAAATTTAGATCACAAATTACTACTAAATCTTTCCTGGGTAATAGTGTCAGCTTTTTTAATAATATGTCTGGGGATATAATAAATCTTTCCATAGGAAAATTTAAAACGCATATTAAGCACGTGTTTAAAAGGCTCATTATAGCATCAAGGGTTATGTTGGAGATAAAGATGTGTGAAGATCATTATAGTAAACAGTATAGGGTAAAATGCACATTCTAACTCTTTTTTAGGACCATCCAACTAATTATTTATAGATATACGTACAGAAAATGTGAATATTTAATTATAAAAGTTAAAAGTTAAATCTTGACACATCAAAAGAAACTTTAATAGTTCTACTTAAAAAAAAATAAAATATATAAATACATTAATACGGAGTCTAGAAAATAAGTTACATTTCAATATAAATAAATTTGCAATGATGACACACTCGTGTTTACGAGTAACCTTGTGTATTTTTATTAGTTAAATGGAACGAGTCTCAAAAGAGTTTATATCTGCGGAATATTGGTGTAATTACGGATAATCGTCTTTAATGTCTCGGTCACATTAACGAAACCTGCCAAAAAGCCTACTGAATTTGTCTTGATTTTATTCAACTCTTCAGTTTGTAGTATGTATGAACAGTTTTAATAATTTGGTTTCCGCATGAAACTAATAGCTGGAGAAAACATTAAAAAATTCAATAGGTATTTTTATTACAAAGTATATGGGCATTATCGTTATTTATTACTCTAGATTGAATAAAAGGAATTGTCTGATTATTTATCTTTAACATTGACGAGAATTAATTTTGATTACAAATTTTGTTTAATTAATTATTCGTTACGTTTATATCCCTCTAGTCTATGATCTAGTCCTATGATCTTGAGTTTTGTAATGCTGTATGATCTTTAGTATTGCACAAAGGACGAGGTCATAATTTATTGACGTAAAATCGTCTATTTACTCGTTTATTATATGATAGCCGGTCGAACTCTCTTGTATTTATTACAAAATATGTACATATTTCAATCGCTAATAACTACTAGACTAATAATGCGCAGCAGATAGATCATGCTGTCCGTGTTTGTCGGCATCATTTGTTTTGCTTGTGGTGTTATCGGACTAGGGTAGGTAAATGCGTCTTGTTATTACGAATTAGCGTCGTTTAAAGTTATAAATTAGTGATGCGTAAAAATGCACTTAGCTAGGATGTTGCCTTTATGAAAAGCTTGAAGAGCACTACTAGAAAGCAAAGCGGGACGATAAATAAAAATCGGTATAGAATAGAAAATTACAAAAAAATTAAAATTGTCGTCTCACATAAATCGTAAATGTGGTCGAAATTATAAAAGAAGTAATCAGAGAAAAGTGATCGCATAGTTGGCCCGTAGGCCTATATGAAACGTAAATATGCTTGGCCTTCTAGAAAACGCAAATCGGAGGTATCCTCATGTCGAACGAATCCAGGAAAGCTAAAAAAATCCAGGGCTGAACAAATGCGAAAGTTACAAAAAATAAAAAAAACGACGCTAAGCGAATACCAAGCAGGCCCAATCGCATACAGCGTCCAGCGACAGTCTAAACATACACAGATCACGAAAGGCAATACAGAAGGCAGTGACAATATAGATATTGGTGACGAGTAAGTATTGCGATCACCAAAACTGTCGTGTGTCATCATCTGACATAAAACACATAGATCAATGAAGAGTACTATAGTAGCTAGCATCGAGCTTCGTTTACAGTACGTGTAACCGAAGCTCGATGTTTTACATTTCTGCTGGACTCCCATTAAAAGAAGCACTGCAAACATATGTATTGGTCGCGCAAACCCAAGTGCAAGCGAACGCAGTTTCAAGAGATTGGTAATTAAATTACATATTAATACGAAACACTTGTTATGATTTTATCCCTATTTTCTTACGGAACATGACATTTCTTTTAAATTTCCGATTGAAAGAGCCGTTTTCATTATCATTTGTGTCAATTTATAGGTATAAATATATATGGTATACACATCTATAAATACACACACGTATGTGTGCATGTGCATATATGTGTGTGTAATTTGATAGATACATAATAAATTACTATAGTGAGACTAATTGCTTTTCACCTGTCTAGAGCATGTACAAATATCCTGCAGTACTCACCTCTTTTCGTGCACTCACATTATTCCAGGTACTGATGCGGTTTGCATACGGTGTAAATACTTTTTTTGCTTCGTTAATCACGTCAGGAATGGGGTTATGGAAGTTCTTTGGGGTTTACCATTTATCACTAGATAGGGTGGTATTTATTTGAATTGCTTTGTGTTTTTTTTTCTTATACGTTGTTATTTGCATTAAATTTTATAACCATTTTTATGTGGCATAAAGTTTTTAAGAAATAAATAAATTATGTCATAATGCAGTGGATTTGCAAGACTCTACATAATGATAATTTTTCAAAAAAATACTATTATATGTAAGTAAAAATAAAAGTTTGAATGGTTGGAAATTCTTCACTAATATAAGCTTACAAAATTTGGAGATTGACACAAATCATTTTCCAAATCATTACTCAAGAAAAGAAAGAAAGTAAAGTAAGAAATACTAGAATTTATAAACTTAAACCAGTGCTATTAATACTTAGCAATATGTCACACACATAATAAATATAATTTTTCGTTATTGAAGTTATCTTTGACAGTCAGTTGAAACAAAGTATTTCTTTCATCACAGAAGAAGTAAGGAGGAAAAAAGACAATTATAGCCATAATATTATTGAAATCTGAAGAGACCAATTTTAAATCCGTTGATAGTAAATTCTTTGAGACCATTTTTAAATCCGTTAATGGTAAATTCCACAGAACTTGGACTTTTCTACACCTCGTCAATATGGATAACGAATTAAAGTTTGAATGATGCTTGAATTGCACAAGGAACCATTAACAACATAAATTAAAAATACCACATAATTCAAACTTGATTGAAACTAGGAATATCCATTTTACGCTCAAACGTGATTTAAACTCGAAAAACCATTTTACTAGCCACTTTATAGTCGGTCCATTTAATACCTATTTTTAAAATAGATTTTAAAATTGGAAGAAAAAATAAAATATAATTATTTATTAAACGATTGTCCAAATATGTTCACTTTAAATTAAGGACGTAGTCAAAAGATTTGTTTTTTCTTTAATATTTAATTTTCAGTTTTAAACAAATTTTAAAGAGTTTATTTTTTATATATCCGACGAATAAAATAGTTTACTTGATTACCAGATTACGGTGCCCCAAAAATTTTAAATAGACAGTTATTCAAAGAAATCGAAACGAAAACATGTATGTTACATTGAGTTTTATTTTTGTTTCAGATGTATAATTTTAGCGCACTTACACGGTATTTCTAACATATTTATCTCGTATAGTAAACTCGAGTTCATTAAATAAAGCAATAGTAAAACCATTTCCATTAAAAATTACATCATACATACAGCTGCTCTCTTCATATAACATTACTTAAACGGACAGGAACACTGATAACTACATACGGTCAGCAAGTTTGAACTCAATGTCATCATAAATCATGCCATCACACAATGTGTCTTTCCCATCACAGGTTAACAATTGATTTATTAAATCGTGAATATTTAATTTTCTCTTAATTTTACGAAGAATTAATAAGCTTTAAAAATTATCGTACCCGTTACGTTCTTTGAAAAGAGTCTAGTTTATTTAATTGTAAAGGCATTGTTACGTTACCAGAACTACGTATATAAGTTATTTTATTTTATCATCCGGCAATCCGAGCACGTGCGGGGGCACCCGATATACAATATTCAACGAAATCAAATATTCAAGAAAATGTATCTTATTGGAAACAAGAAAATTACCTGCGTCATGCCGAGCATTAAACAAGGGAGGATAGTATAGGTATCTACTACACTATTCTGAGAGATACTTTGTGCAAGATAAAATCAAGGGAGATTATTTATAATTACCTTGGTTTCTACGATGATGTTGTATATAAATGAATTATTCGAGTCTAACCCTATTTAAAAGATTTGTTCTTTAAAATTTTTATGATACATAATGCATATACAATTTTTCTCTAATTCTGGCACGGCACGAATATTGCTTGAGTGTGAAAAAGTGATGGATATATCTAAATCGGTCCGCGGTGGTGAATTTAGATAGCGTCCGTGAGGTACCTTCTTCCTCTTTCCCTTACACCACTATATGCTTCAATAACATCAAGTTATCGTTACATGTGATATCCTCAAAGAAGTTTAGCATTCGTATTTGCACAGTGGATGATAATTATTCTTTAATCTAAGTTCTATTAGAAGGGAGATATTGGTATAGTATTTATGAAAGTAAATATTAACAAATTATTTAATGCTGCATTTTTATCTTAGGATCCTTTCTGTTACTTTATTCTGTTGTCTCACAGAAAAAAAAACGGCATTTTTAGTAGATAATTTGTTTGCTACGTTGCATATATGTGTTTTAATATTATTATAGTAATATAAAGGACGCAAGATGATAAAAAAGTTCAGAAATATAAATTTTTTCAAGCTTTTCCAAGAAGATTTTCTTTTTAATAAATATTAGGAAGTTAGCGACCATAACGACATTAATATGAAAGTATATTGAGAAGAATAAGTCATAGAAAAAGTACTTCAATGAATCGAATTTAATATTAACAGTTTATATTTAATACCAGAATATTTTAGATCAAACAAAAGTTCTGTTAACTTTTACTTACTAGGCATGTCGTAAGTCATGAGGAAGAATTATATCAAATCAATGAAATTATTTTTATTAAGGTCGGCTCACACGCATTAATAGCGAAAATATATTACGTAGTTGAGATATTGAACAAGGTAAAGTTTGTAACTTATTTTTCATCAGTTTCACATGGTTACAAGTTACCCTTACATTACTTAGCGTCGTAAAAATTAAATAAATATATATGGGAGGGACTAAGCAGCTAGAAGTAAATTGTGTTAAAGTATAATTAAGTATAACTTGGACTTATGTGATATTGTTTGGTTACTTATTGTTGACAGTCTAAGCAAAATATCAGTTTACTAGATAAATTTTGAATCTGACAACTACACTTTAACCTATAAAAAGTGATTCAAATTTCATCATAGGTGAATCGTATTTTAACCTCGTTGGTTTGTTTTCGTCTTTTTACATCAATGATTGCATTTAATTTTATGCGCGTTACTCCGGCTTCGAAAGCAAAGAAAGTAGAAATAATACTACATCACGTAGTTTCATTTAATTGTGACAATGAATTTCTACAAAATTAACGCCAAATATATTCAATATTTCAAAGTAGGATCTTATTTAAAGTGATAAGGATATTTATAGACGATTAGTAAAATAATGTATATATTACCTTCATGTATTATCATTATCATATATATATATATATATATATATATATATATATATATATATATATATAAGTGTATATTATTAATCATCGTGTACTTATATAACGACATTGTGTGTATATTTAACATCGTACATACTGTTGCCGTGCTTTCTGTTTCTCGAATTTCTTACATTATTTTGTTTAAGGCATTTGCTCGCATATATATTTTCATACACATATACACGCACACACGTACGCACGCACGCTTGCACGCACGTACGCGTGCACGCACGCAATCACACACGCACGCACGCACGCACTCACGTACGCACGCACATACACTCACATCTTCCTAAGGACTTTAATAGGGATACATAATTTATATGGCGAAAAATTAGATGTTTCTATCAATCTGAACTTCGTGGAAATCTTCTAAGAATAAAGAAATAAATGCGTTTTACGTATTTTTGGCAATCAACCCCTGAGCATTTTCGTTTTGAATTGATTGGAATGAAATGGGATGTTTCAAATTTGTATGTGGGAATAATATTGGATAATTCAATGTATTCGAAACGTCGTAATACTATTCTAAAATGGAGGGGTAATGGAATTTAAATTAAACTAAGAGAAAATTTTAAATTAGTGAAAAGAAATATCCATTCGCCTTGCCCGGCCTCTTAAATTGTAGTCTGACGCGGCGCTTAAGAAACTGCCGAAACTCTGTAGTATTACATAGTATTAGAAGCATTACATTATTTCTTCGTAGTTTTATTAAGTGTTAAGTCTTGCGATATAAATGTCTTAAAGCCACTCAAAAATATGTATTGTCATTTAAAGTTGTCGTAATATACGATCTGAATAAATATATTGTCAGCTAGTTGTTATTTTACATACTTTTTTTGATATTTTTCTTATTCGTTTTAACAATAGGTTTAATACAAAAATTAGTTAAGCCCTGCAATAAGTTTAATACAAAAATTAGTAAGCATTGATGACATTAAAAAAAAAACATTGAAATGAAAATTTTATCCTGTTAGGTAGAAATTTAAGATTTTATTTCACAGGCAGCTTTGATATGGGGAACAGTACATTAAAAAATAGTTTATAGGATTTCATAAGAAACGGGAAACGATTAACATCACGTAATCTTTTGCAGTAAGTATTCAGAAGGCATCAATGGAGTGGAAATGAGATAAATGGGAATCAAGTAGTAGTATCGTATTATTGCATACGTTCATATGGAATATTTATACTATAATGTTAAATATTTTCAGTAGCCAAAGTAAATTTCACAATATTCTCTTATTTTTCTTTATTTTGATGTTACTCTAAAACTACTGATATTTGTGCGATCGATAACTAAAACAAGAGTCTTTTCATATTATGTTGCCAAGATGTTACCAGAAGTCGATTGATAAGTTTTTGAAAACAATTACTTTTGGTACCTCTTAAAAATTATCTAAAAAATTGAAATAAATTTGGCAATAATGAACAACTATGTAGTCAATCTGAAATTTTGACTGCTTATGTAAGTATGTGTTCTTGGCTTGTAGCTATTCCATCAAATTCGGAAAAAAATAGCTTGTTGTGTATTTAAACTTATTTAGAATATTTACTCCTATATATTTGGTTTCACGTTAACAAAATTATTTCCACAGAATAGAGATTATTCCATTGAAAGTATCTTTTGGAGGAAATAATACTATTCAAGGTTTCGCATGTCTCAATATGTATATAACCAAATATGTCAATGTTTATTAAAAAAAGAAATGAAGAAGCTGATAACAAGGCATAGAAAATTTAACGGCGTGGCGCACCCCGGAAACACGGGTTCGATTTCTGGCCGTTACTGATTCCTGGACGGCCTGGCGTTATGGTTCGCTTTAAGAGATTGCTCTCGTAGCAATAAGTTCATCTCATGTATCAATTAGATACATTAAAGCAGATAAATAAATAAATAAATAAAAATAATATAATACATGTTTTATACATATATTGGCAGTAAATATTAACTTCAATATTTAGGCAATCAACTTAATTTTTTAAGCAACGTGCCAATATGACGACACATATAATGATCAAATGAATGTGATTTTATTAAACAAAATTAATAAAATATTAATTCAAGTCTACTTAAAATAAAATGCTATTTCGTTCAAAACCACCCTTTTTAATAGAGCTTAGAAGAAAGAAATTAAAAAAAGTCAAAGTTTACTTTTTTTTTTTTTTTCAATAAAATCTCAGAATTCCTCCCTATAAAATGGCTAGATCAAAGAAAAACTTAGATCAAAAACTGTAATAAAAAGTAAGAATGAACTTTTTATTTTCATTTGCTAAAATCAGTAACTAATTGAAAGTTATTTCATTTGTGTAACCTTTTTTTAAGCTGTCTAGACTTTAAAAATATATATTTGTGTGATATTTCAGTACGGTCTTGTTACAGCCAAGTAATATTAATTAAAAAATATACTCTCCGCAGCAACGTTTTATTTGACAAATTGCATTTTATCTTTGATACTCAATATAATTTATCAAATAAAGATATAAACAAATTAATGATCAGTCGAAAATCTCTTTGAATTGAAGGAAATTCTTTCTGAATATATATAAATGAAGCAAATATATGCTTTCCGCAAATAATTTTCAATAATGGAACACCTTTAAAAACATTCATTTAACAATATTTCGACATACTTTCTTCTCATTTCTTTTAAAATTGTCTTGTTGGAATAAATTTAATGATATTTTTAAACAGATCAAAGTATTTGTGGAAATAAAAATAATAATATGAAAGAAAAATATGTGAAGAGGATCGCCTTAGTTATTATATTATTAACAAAATGCTATTTATTTTTAGTTTGAAACTGTGAATAGAGGTTTTACTAGGAATTAAATTTTTTTTTTAATATTATAATATTATTTTGAATTTAAATGCCAATAAAGAAACCTTCCTCAAACACCCATGTATAAATAAGTCACTATTGTTTACGTTGTACGTTTTTGTTACAGCCGACATTAATTGTATAATATGGTATTTCTACAAGAAAAAAGGACAATTTTAAATGTTTATTTACCAAAACTTTAAGTACTGAACATGAAATAAAACGCAATGGATTAGAATTAAAATTGAATGGAATTTATAAGTTAAAGTTTATTTTTTTTCATTTTCATTCTTTGATTCATTTCTTTTTAGAAATGCTTTGAATAAAATCTCCAACTTTTCTCTATAATTAATCTAGATATAAGAAAAAACTTTGCACAGATAATTTAGAGCGACGAAAATCCGAGTTTTCATCTCATAAACTGTATTATAACCGAAGAGTTGTTTTTTGGTTATTTAATTTTACTGAGAAAGAAATAGCAGGAAATCACGTTAAAGTTTTTGAAACTATTTTATCCATTGATTGCATTTTTACTCGATATTTTATAAAATAAAGCAGAGCGGTCATATCCATATAATTTTAATTAAGCATCAGTACATACTAACGAAAACTTTCTGTTTTCAAATTTTGACACTTAAAATAAAACTGATATTTCTTATTGAAATGAAATATATTTTATTTATTCAATGTAGTTTATTGTTAGTTTGATTGGTGATAATTCTATTTGAAACATGGACATGACACAACGTAATATCGGCTAAGTTTTGTCGAATATACTTTCTTATTTCTTTCCACAACTAAAGTATTTCAATATTGGAACGATATTCTATTTAACTGGTTAATAACACGCACAAAAGTTAGCCGGTTACCTGTTTAAATATAATTTTCTCTTTATTCCATAACACGGGCATTATTCCAAAAAATAATTTGATTAACATATATTTAGTGACGTACCATTTTGTCATGACAATTAATAATGTCAATGCCCTTTATTGACCTTATAAAAGGTGCAAAAATAGTAAATGGCAACTTCTCTGAGCCACTTCATAAAATTTTATTTTTGGACCAGTTGGTTATAAAACAATGCGAAGGCGGACATCAAAGATAATGTTTATTGGAATTTTATTGTTGTCATAAATTCTAATCAAAATAGATACATTTTTGCCATTGACTTTGTGGTGACTTGACTATTAATGTTCTAGTTCATTGTGGTATGAATTTTATTTATAGGAAATATTTCTCAAACACATTGTGGATAGACATACAAATGAATGATTGTCAACTGAAGTTTTTAATATATTATAATAACCTTGACCGAAAGTGTTATGCAGCCCTATAATATTTCAAATAGGCCGTTTCTGTTTAATTACTATTATATTACGAATATTTTCAAAAGCTAGTTCGAATGAAAAATACATGGTTAAGATCACAAAATACCTATAAATGTTTCTAATGTTATGTAATTCTAAAGTAATATAAATCCGTACTGTACGTATATAAATATATATATGTATATATATATATATATATATATATATATATTTATATATATATGTATATATATATATATATATATATATATATATAAATATATGAATAAATAAAACCGGAGATATGTTGAATTAGTGGTATAACCTTGTTCTAACTTCAAGATACCCTTGCTTTTTTATAAATATATTACCGAGAATAACTTCCATTTAATTTTATTACATATACCAGAATATCTGCATTATACAACCTCATATAATAACAACAATTGAATTTATTACCCTCACTAAAATACTGGTATATCGTATAATTCTCGGAAATATAATAAAACCTACACCGCTCCCCTACAATAAGCTCACTAACATAAGCAGTAGGAAAACCCACATAAGTTCAGATTCCGCTATTGTACTTGAAACATATAAATGCTGTTGGATGTTCCTAAGAGTTAATGCTTGCTAATAGCCCACCTGAAGATGTTGTAATACAACCAAACTTAGGTCGTGGTAAAAAACTTAAAGAAAGTAGAAATAATACTACATCACGTAGTTTCATTTAATTGTGAATAATGAATTTCTACAAAATTAACGCCAAATATATTCAACAGCCGAGTTTCATTTTATTTATTTCATAATATCTTCTCAGTGAGTCTTTTAATATTTTATTTGGTGTAATATTTTATTTCATTTATATTATTAAATACCTGAAATTAGTCTTGCGACCTGTTTACAATAATTTAAAGTATTCGAAGTGAGATGAAGGCATAATTTGACTCTTTAGCACTACCATATGTGTAAAATGGAAATACAAGATATTTTACTTCATCATATTTAATGTGGCATGTAAAATGAATTTGGTCAGACATTAAGAGTTTGCCGAGACTAAAATTGGGTAATTTTTTTAAAACTAACAGGTGTCTAAAAATGAACTACAAGGGCAAATTATTTGAAAGGATTTCATGTAGCCTTAAAAATTGTATTTGTTAATTTATTGTTATATAATTAATGAGACTAAAATTAACTAATATAAGAAAAAATTCATGCCACCTGTGGAAACGGCTGAAAGCTTGGTATCTGGTTTGATAAAAAGAAATCTGTATAAACCGTATTATTCACCAAGACGATTTTTTAGATAAGAATGAAGCGACAATTAAGGACATTTTATTGCGATTATTTGCTCCCAGAATTGTTAGATCTGCTTCTCTTTCGATCGATCGATATTCGATATCCGTCTTATAAAGGCTATCAAATAGAATAAGGAATGGATAACAAGCACTTTACATACAAAATTAAAAATATATAATAAAAGATGATGGAACTCGTAAAATAAGAATCGAAAATAGTAAATTCATTTCTAGTTTACATCATTCTAAGTCAAAAATGTTACTAAAGTAAGATTACTTTAGAAAAACATTCTCAAAAATTATTACTTAAAATGGAAAAGTAACTCAGTATTGATCACTGGAAATATAGGGATTAAATAAATTTACATCATTGACGGGAAAAGTATAACCTGTCATTATATTTCATGGGTAGGATAGGTTAAAGCAAAGCGCCACAAATGACAGTCTTATTATTGAATGAAAGCCGTACCACTTATACTTTGTTAGTACGTGAATAATGGTATCCCGAAATCATTATATCAAGAGATTCTCCATACATGTAATCGGATACGTAATTATGAGATAGCAGAAGTTACGTTTTAAGTCTATTTTTAATTTGTATACCAACAATTCTCATTATTTTTTCTACCTGAAGATGAAGATTTATGAAATTAGTTTGTATTGGATCTAATCGTTGGAAAATATTAGCTTCTTGTATTTTTAATTCAAATTATGGGTATGTATTCCGAGCGAATTGACCACCGTATAGTGAACATGTGTGTGTGTATATGTAGCGACCGATTATGCGTAAAATGACGTAAAAATACTGAATTTTGGCAAGCGGCCCAGAGCATTCCTCACCTTGAAGATTTGCAAAACTACAATTTTAAATATAAGATATATACGGAATAAAGTTTCGAATAGACTAAGCAAACTTGAATACAAAAAAAAACTACATAAAGTATTTTATGATGAAGATAGCCAATTCACAATTTCAGCCAAACTGGATGAAGGTAATGGGCACGTACTATATACTGTAGAGTAGATAATTGTGATATCTGGGGTATAATGAAAATACAAAATGAATGAGATCGAAATTATTTCTAAAACATATTATTTTTGGACAGTCAAGCATTTAGCCAATTGCTTCAAATAAAGTAGGTTGCCATTTAGCTCTCTTCACTAGGAAGACGACGATGTATTCATTAGATATTTATTAGAGTAATACGACATTTGATTAACAACATAATTTACATAATTGAATTGTTGACATGAAAATAATGGATGTAGTAGTAATCAGTTAAACTTTATAAACGAGATATTGAGAGTATTTACCTAAGGCACATGTTATTAAAGAACGTGTCTCCATCCTGCGTGTGCAATATTTAATATGACACAAAAGTACTAATCGATAGAATAATTAAATTTGGGAGACCATTAATTATTTCGATATAGATTGAGTAAAATAGAAGAAAATAGTATTAAATTTAATATACGATGATTATGATATTTTCATCAACCAAATTTTCTTTCCACACGCGTTTAAATTCTTATAATAAAATTTCAGCTGATGTTGCTTAATATTGCTTTTGGAACAATAATTTGTAAATATATAAAGTTGAATGCCATAAAGAAAAAGATCACACTGAATGCCACAAGAAGACATCGCGATACATTACACCAAAATAAAAAATCTAACACGCAATTACTGCGAACATTCCTAAGCTAAAAAAATCAATCCATGACAAATAACTGAATTCATCACGTGAATGTAAAATAAATGAGAAACTAGTTTTACAAAAAAAGATTACCGTCATTTTCAACGAAAATCGTTCAAAATCACGCGATCGTTATTTCAAAAGAAATAAATTTTACCCACCTTTGACGGAAGGCTGTTAGTAATGGCACCTATTATCGTTTCGTTCATCGAGTTCAGGTACGCTCCTCATTCAACGTAAGCTACGTTCAAAGCAGCCTTATTTTATTTCGCTCACTGAACCATTATGAAAGGTAAAGGTAAGTTTCGCGAAATTTCGATCGCAACATGTTTATCATCAATAAGGTAGAACAAGTAAAATGTTTTTTATTGAAATTACTTTTATCCGTTTTTTCCTTTGAGGAATTTTTTATATGTTTAATCTTAAATTATATAATGATTTGCTAGAAGCAGATCATTATATCATTTAAGATTAATTTCAGTTTTCTAAATTTAGTCAATATAATTCGGTATTTTTAAGAAGTGTAGACACTTAAAATGTGTGTAAATAAACTGAGTCATGAAAGAAAAATAATTTGGGTTTAGACAAAATTGAAAGACAATTCCATTTTCTTAACCGTCTTCGTTCGTCGAAAATGCTAACTCCACTTGTCATGAAAAACATTCCATGACAAGTGGAGTTAGCATTTTGAAAGGTAATATAATTGATTTCTTCCAAGGAAAGTAATTCTACAAAAATAACATATGTGTGTGAAAAATTATTATAATTATTTTATAAAAATTTATTCAATTTTTTCGTTTAATATCAAGTAATTCCTTCTCGGGATACCGTACCTCATAGTAAAAAACGAAACTCTTATAAAATCACTCATGTCTCTGCCCGTCCGTAATAGCATAGCCGTCCGTAATATTCAAACAGTGTTTAACATAAAAACTTAAAATTTGGCATAATAAGAAAGCTATACGTACCCGTATATATCTCAATAGTTAAAACTTAAACTATTTGTTTGCAAATTATGGTGGTGACGTATTAAATAATCTCTCTAATAAACATTTTTGTTTCCATATGTGGTATGGAATGTCGTTTGAAAGGGTTAGTTAAGTGAAAGGTTTAGTTAAGTGAAAGGTTTAGATAAGGGTATCATAAATATTTTTTTTGATAATTTTTGGGTATTATATTTTTATGGTAGAAAAATATGAAAAAAATGTGTTTTATTTCCGAAATTACTCAACCTAAAATTATGAAAAAAAATTATGGTTTATTTGAAAGCTCACGCAAAGTTGTAAGAAAATGTAACGATGATTCTAGAAGTCGTAATTTTTGAAGTCGTGGTTTTTACGTCTACGAAACTTAAAATGGGCAATAACTTATGCTTTCCCATGTTCCCAGCTAATTTTCTCAGAAATTTGTAATCATAGAAATATTTATATGTGAAGGAAAGAGGGGGTAAACAAATGTTTTATTTCTCTTTAATTTCATTTTCCATGTGGTTTATTATTTCAAACGGCTTATTATAAGATATACAAAAATATATTTTTCACAGTTTTAAATAGCATAATTAAAATAACGTATAGCTATAAGGATATTATTGAATCTTTTATGGGTGGAATTCGTTCGGTCTGGGGTTGGGTTGGGTTTGGAATAGGTGAAAGAGATATGGCAATTTGATATTTCAATACAAAGTGCATTTAGTAAAAGCTTTATAACATAAATTAAAAAAAAATGACTACTTTATTTGCTGCTTCCAAAATTGTAATATGAATTTTTGAAGATAAAATATAAGCGGGTTATTATGGTTTATCACTATGTTTTTTAACTTTTTATATCAAAAGTTCCTGCAAAAAAGATTCTGACAGATTGTCCTAAAAAATTTCCTTTTTTCCTTTTTTGGTATCGTACCTTGAAAAGTGATAAAGCGTAATATTTTGGGTAATCGCAATTGATAAACGCAAGCAAGCATAAAACATATGTGAAGATAACAATCAATGTAAAATATCCTAAAGTTTGATTAAAATAGTTAAAATGAATTAATCACTTATATTAAATAATTAATCATGTAGTCTAGTTGAATGGATTAACAGTACATTATACTTATTCATAATATATTCAATTTCAAATAAATGCAATGGAATAAAATTTCCCGCATCTTTCTTCTTAAATATTACTTTTCCTATGTAAACTTTTATGCAGTTTCGGTATTCAAAATTCAATTGCGTAATAAAATATTTTCCACCAGGAATTTTTTAAACTTTACATTCTCCACATACACGAAAGAAGTAAAATTTCTACGAAATTTAAATTTGTTTTGATAAGTGAAAATTTAAAATAAATAATATTAACAATATTCTCGCGCTAGTTCAACGAGTATTTCATATCAAATTTTTATGAAAATGAATTTTCAAGTTATCGGGTAATTACGAAATTAAACGAAATGCATCTTACCATCGTTTAAGTCTATTTTTTAAATCAACAGTTGTAAAAAAGTAGTACTACTCTTACTCTTAAATACAAATAGTAACTGGTTTTGAGTACACATGTCGTCTACTGAACAACTTTACATGAAAATTAAGTTCTAAACAGTGTACTGAGAAAACTGCGTTTATCTTTGTAACAAAACCAGTTCTTCCATTCAGTAGTTTCAAACCATTTCTCTTTTATATACTTAAAGGCCCTATTGACTTTACGTATCTAACCCTAAATGTTTAAATAAGAAAACTCATTCAGTTTATACTTAATATTACGATTTAGATTAAATATATTAATCGTTCAAAATCTAAAAGTTTAGCTTTTTCTAGAATTGCCCTGAGTCACTGTCATTTGTTTATTTCTGAAACAGAACTTTTTTCATAAACAATGTATAATTTGGAATTTTAACATTAATAACTTCATTTCCTTTTTTAGTATATCTTATGAAATGAATGAAAAATTAATCAGACGTTTCATTTCATAGCATCATTATATTATAAACTTATTACATAAATTCAACTGCCATAAAGTCGGAAATTGTAATTTCGTTAATACGACAGTCTCTAAACATATTCACGTTAGAGATACTTATGCGGTAATGACATCAAGTGTCTTAGGCTAATAACGAGTATCAGTTTAACGACGTTACCAAAAACATTTAAGTTAAAATTCAACAAAGTGTATTTAAATTAATTTGTTGACTACTGAAAATTAAGCATTTGTTTATGATTTACGTTTATTTGATTACAACTTTTGCTGACTCTCTTTTTTGCACGTGTTGGTAATATAAAGATACATTTTTGGCCATTAATTTACCATGAAAAACCGAACTCCATCACTTATCGCATTCGAACTGCAACTAAAGTATACGTCATCGTAAGGGGAAGAACATATGATACGGGGATCATATCCGTGAGGTGCACGAATGGAGACCTTGTAGATAAAATTATTTTTTTGAAAAATTCTCTTGACTGACATTTCATTCAAGTCATCCAAACTACAATAAAAAATGTCTTGTTATATCTTTTGATAGAGCGCCTCCTTCTCGATATATGTGTTTCCAAAATATTGTGCAATTTTTTCCCATCTAACTTTTAACAACGTATGTCAAACACTTGAAAACAAATTAGAATAACGACAATTAGTAATAAAATTTGCAATAATAAATCAAAGGGATATAAGTGGTAAAGTCAATAGGCATAAAGTTAGCGACAACAAAGATAACTCCAAAGTTAGCGACAACAAAAATAATTTTGTTTGCAAATAACTTCATTAATTAAAATTTTCGCGCCTTAGATTTTGCTTTACTAGTAGGTAAAAAGTACTTTACAACAGTAGTCATGTTATGTACCATAGTCATGTGTACATAACATGACTATGGAACTTTAAAATAACACTTGTCCTGAACATACTTTGTAATTTTTTTTAATCTCACAGAAATCGTCAGTTGCTCTTTTAATATTTGACAGGTACCCGCATAATCCACATAATTTGAAATTTAGACTATTGTAAGATAATATAATTATTCGACAAAAGAAATATTGAATTACCAAATATCGTATTTGGTACAAAAATGATAAAAAAAATATGTAAATTACAATTTAAATGTTAGGGACAATTAAACTGGTAAAAAATGCTCATGAATTATTCAAAGATATTAATGAAAAATCCACGAGCTATCGGTTCATAATATTTAAATTATATTTAATAAAAATTTCAAGAGCTCTTGTCTGATATAAGTATACCTAACCCTCAATTCAAATATTACAAATAACTGAATATGCAAATGATATATCCATTTGCAATAATTTGGTAAAATTTTAACCGGATAATTTTAGTTGGTTTGTAAAAAAATTTGTTATAAACTATTTCATAATTTTCATTAGTTAATGCAATCAAGTTTAAAATATATAAAAGCTATTAAAACTGTGGAAAAACAATTAAGTAAATTAAGAAGGAAAAATTAAAGATTCTGACTTTTGGATTATTGCAAAGGACTGTCATAACTAAGCATATAACTAACGAGCATGCGATTGACTTGCTCATTTTTTCGCAACACCTTCTTCATTTTTATTTTTAATTTTACCATGCCATAATAATAGTATCTGACTGAAGGCTTTTTTATTTAACTTTGTCATATCCAACACAGTTTAAAATAAAGAAAATCTTTTAAAACTGTAGAAGAACGTTCATTAAAGTAATAAAGATCAATTGGAAATTGTAGCTATTCTTATAGATTATTGAGAAGGACGATCTTAACTGAGCGTATATCTAACAAGCATGCGATCTAATTTTACTATAGCTATTTTTTAGCAATGCCGTTTTTCCTTATATTTTAATTGACGGAATCAAAATTCAAATCGCCTGTTAAACAGGACCTGTTTATACAAATATATGGTGATACAAATTTTCAAAGCCACATAAATTTGTGCTAGCTTTGACCAAGATGGTAAGTGATTACATTCAATAAGTTATCATGGTGTACCAAAATAAACTGAGAAGGTCCGTCTGTCATAATTCCACAATTTTTTTCTGCTTGTTTTATAGATAATTTTGAATTTGTTTTTAAAACTCTTGATGGATTTAGATAAATCATTCAATTTTCATTTTTGTATTACTTTTTATGACTAATTTTATTCAAATGTGGCTAAATTTGAAAGTCACTTTTTATACCTACTTCATACATACTTCAATAGATGTAAATGTTAAATAAGGACACTGATCCTGTTGTGTGACCTCCCGTGGCCAAATGGCGAGTGCATGATATTACCTTGGATATATCTCCACATATCCAAAAACGTCATCTGCAAGGGTCGTACTTCTTTATATAAGCCAATGAAAATAAATAAACGACGGATTGATTTGATTTTTTTATATTTTGTTTATTGGAATCCCGAATTGAAAATGTTTTTATAAATTATTCTAAATATTTAATATCATTTCATGAATTGATATTCAACAGATTTTAAAGATATTAAGGTGGCACTTCTATCATTCACTATAGACATATTTTAATCTTGTCTTGCAACAACTGTCTCAATTAATTTTCTTTAGTCAAGAGCTGATGCGCATAAACAAGTTATAGAAGGAAATTTTATTGCGCGTTTACTATGACATCGGCTGAAGATTCTCCGGCGGTTGGAATTTCGCCTCTGGAATTTGAACATTGCAATGTATTATACAGAGCATACAATATTTTAGCATATTGGGGGATGGTGGAATGTAACACTATATTTGATAAGAATTCCAAACCTAAATATGTAGGGGATCCAAATTTTGAATTAGTCTACTAATAATAGTAATTTATTAAACTTGGTAATAACAATATTTTGTTATATTTTCTGGATAAGTATAATAACTACAAATATTATTTTGAACAATATTATAGACAAGTCATAAGAGGAGACTTAATTTACAATCCTGTTTAGCCTTATGGCCGCCAGAATAATTTAAATGCACCCTTACATATTGAGGTGTTTGAAAACAAAATAATGGGAATTCTGGATAGAAAGAGCTTGAAAGAAAAGTTTCTATGGAGAATTCCGCAACCGTCTGGAAGGCTTAGCGTGATTTTTACCAAATAACTCCCTTAGCTTTGTTACAGGAAGATAATGACGAGGTTTAGATCCTTACATAATAAAAAATATTTACTTCGTTTTCAATAGCAATTAATTAAGCCGTATATTTTTAATAATTTCATTTTTGATCATTGTTTTTGCCCAATGTATTTGGTTTGATAGTCTGGATAGTTGATCATGTAACTACTTATTGTTTTTGTCTGTGTCTAAGAGACAAGTAGTATAAATGAATAATTTTTACCCGAAATGTTTATTTCGAAAATATATGTATTAATCAAAATTTAGCAAGTTGAATATGATGGTAAAAAGAATTGTTGGAATAGTAGTACGGTAATGCCTTTTTAGCACTATTTTAAAGTCACGATATCTTTAAACGTAACTGATTATTAATATGTTTGAATTTTTTTTGGTTTATCAATTATCACCATCGATAAGTTTGGACTGCTAACTCTACATATAATTGCATAACGGTAACTGGTGTCACCCTTTAATACTCTAAGATCGGTAATGACATGAAGAATTGAATTATATTCCATAAGCTACTGAATGACTCTTTGAGGAATTATAGCTTAATCTTGTACGATAATCATGACTCAGTACTAAAAGACAACGTCTAGATAATTTTCAATAATTCATGGCACTTAGTGTGCACTTAACATTATACGTACATTTAAGCGGTAACATAAATTATTAATTTTTGAATTAACCTTTATGATCTATTTACATGCAACTCAAAATATAATATCATGAACAGTTCCACTGATTAGGTATATATTTCCCATTGATACTAAACTTATGAAATACTAGCTTAGTTCCACCCTATGTAGGAGTCGTCGCCCTCTTAAGAATTGTTGCTGGGGGGTAGTTCTAACCTTAAATTTGAAAAATTTGGGAGAAATACGTTAAACTATAATTTTAACGAGCTATAAAGAATATATAGACACTGTTACCCTCCTTATCTGAATGCTATGTACTTTACCAAAGCTGATTGGATTCCTTACGGAAAATTTTGATAAACTGTCAACTGGCTTTTCTGACTGTTTTCTCATAATGACGATAACTTCATAGATTGAACGATTATGATTTTAACAATATTAAGTTACTTAGAATTTTCATTGTTACTTTAAGTTCTTTACATTTTTATTTTTCAGTTAAAGTAAGTACCCAGTAAATAAAAATTTTGTCCCCAAAATTTCTTCATAAATATTACAAAACCAGGAATGTTCTTGGGAATGTAATAAATTTAGTTACTATTTTTTTTGGTTATCATCTTTTAAGCTTTCGGCATGGTTACGCATATCAGATAAAATATTCATCTATTTCTTACCTAAACACTGTGAAATATATAAACAAAAATCCTATTTTTTTACGTAAAACGATTACAAATAAGAAGGAAGAAATAGATTATAGACTTCTCGAATTCATACCAAAAAATTGGTGCTTCATTTTGTTCTTCAAGTTATATTATACAATGTTATATATACCTCATTATAAAATAATCTAAGATCTTTGCCTCTGTTCAAACAGACTGATAGAGATTTTTCATAGTTTTGGTTCATTTATAGTCATATTTTCGAAAACATCCTTAATGTATAAACTTCACTATTTTGTATAAGTAGATATGCAAACTCTCAGGTTAAAATTGAAAAATACTTTAACCTCCATTTTAACTTCAAAACAGCAAAAAAGAGGATAGTCGGTACATTCCATCCACCAAGAGATATTTATAATTTTAAGTGTGGTTTTTCTTTTCCGTTTTTGATAAAATTAGATGTAAATGTAATGCGAAGTTAATGTCTTTAAACATGAGATTTGGTTCATATTACTGAAAGATTCATGTTATTATACAACTAGTGAAGCGACATCATCATAGATAAGTACATTCTGCTTATGCAAAGGACCAATTTCCCATTTCATACGTCAATATATTAATGGTTAATATTAAATGTAAAATACCCACAATTTACTCTTTTATACATTTACATTTTGCATGTCTTTCATAACAAAATCAAACGTAATAATAACGTATATTGATAATAACAAAGCATTTATGGGTACGGTGAATTAAAACATACAAAAGGAATATGAATGAAAGTTATAAGTACCAGTTTCTTAACAGGTTTCTTTGTTTATTTAACATAATATTTAGAATCACTAAATAAATTTTGATAATTTTTTATCTTAAAAAAAAATATTTCTCCAATTGTGTCATTAGCTAATTCACGCCTGCGTAAAGGATTTATTAACTACTTTAATAACACAATAAACTTTATAATTAATTCAATTTTTTTCTTTCACATATTATGTTTTCTTAAAACATTCACCGGTACAAGATTTTTTAAAGGTGTTTGTCGTTTATTTAGTGTTTGAAAACAAAGTTACTAATAAAAAAATAATGTATTTAATAATAGCGTTTAATTAAATTTTGTAAGGAAAGTAAGAGTAAGGAAGTAGAGATGATGAAGAAAAGAGGTTTGATAATTATTTTTTGCTTTTTAGGGCAGTGTATATGACAGCGTGTTTTTTTTAATTGTTAAACTATTAACATATTTTATGGTTTATATTTAGGACTATTATTAAACATTTTTAAAATTTATGAAAAAAATTATATTTAATTCGAATTAGCAGAAAATCGTAGTTAATTAGGTTGAGGTATCTATTCTGGATTCTCTATCTGTGGGCGACTGAGCGCGCATCCTCCCCATCTCGCCAAGATATCAATATCAAAAAGCGTCTTTCCGGCAAGTTTGGGACAAATCAATTCTTTGATCTGAAGTCCACAAAGTGCCTGAAAGGCCTATGTTGCCAGTGATTCGTAGTCCAGTGGATCAGACCGTGGTCTATTTAAGATCTCAAACCTTTGCGTTTGGGCAAATATATGCTGCTCTAAGTAGATTAAAATCACTTTGTGGACTTCAGATCAAAGAATTGATTTGTCCCAAACTTGCCGGAAAGACGCTTTTTGATATTGATATCTTGGCGAGATGGGGAGGATGCGCGCTCAGTCGCCCACAGATAGAGAATCCAGAATAGATACCTCAACCTAATTAACTACGATTTTCTGCTAATTCGAATTAAATATAATTTTTTTCATAAATTTTAAAAATGTTTAATAATAGTCCTAAATATAAACCATAAAATATGTTAATAGTTTAACAATTAAAAAAAACACGCTGTCATATACACTGCCCTAAAAAGCAAAAAATAATTATCAAACCTCTTTTCTTCATCATCTCTACTTCCTTACTCTTACTTTCCTTACAAAATTTAATTAAACGCTATTATTAAATACATTATTTTTTTATTAGTAACTTTGTTTTCAAACACTAAATAAACGACAAACACCTTTAAAAAATCTTGTACCGGTGAATGTTTTAAGAAAACATAATATGTGAAAGAAAAAAATTGAATTAATTATAAAGTTTATTGTGTTATTAAAGTAGTTAATAAATCCTTTACGCAGGCGTGAATTAGCTAATGACACAACTGGAGAAATATTTTTTTTAAGATAAAAAATTATCAAAATTTATTTAGTGATTCTAAATATTATGTTAAATAAACAAAGAAACCTGTTAAGAAACTGGTACTTATAACTTTCATTCATATTCCTTTTGTATGTTTTAATTCACCGTACCCATAAATGCTTTGTTATTATCAATATACGTTATTATTACGTTTGATTTTGTTATGAAAGACATGCAAAATGTAAATGTATAAAAGAGTAAATTGTGGGTATTTTACATTTAATATTAACCATTAATATATTGACGTATGAAATGGGAAATTGGTCCTTTGCATAAGCAGAATGTACTTATCTATGATGATGTCGCTTCACTAGTTGTATAATAATATGAATCTTTCAGTAATATGAACCAAATCTCATGTTTAAAGACATTAACTTCGCATGACATTTACATCTAATTTTATCAAAAACGGTTAATATGAATCTTTCAGTAATATGAACCAAATCTCTTGTTTAAAGATATTAACTTCGCATGACATTTACATCTAATTTTATCAGAAACGGAAAAGAAAAACCACACTTAAAATTACAAATATCTCTTGGTGGATGGAATGTACCGACTATCCTCTTTTTTGCTGTTTTGAAGTTAAAATGGAGGTTAAAGTATTTTTAAATTTTAACCTGAGAGTTTGCATATCTACTTATACAAAATAGTGAAGTTTATACATTAAGGATGTTTTCGAAAATATGACTATAAATGAACCAAAACTATGAAAAATCTCTATCAGTCTGTTTGAACAGAGGCAAAGATCTTAGATTATTTTATAATGAGGTATATATAACATTGTATAATATAACTTGAAGAACAAAATGAAGCACCAATTTTTTTGGTATGAATTCGAGAAGTCTATAATCTATTTCTTCCTTCTTATTTGTAATCGTTTCACGTAAAAAATAGGATTTTTGTTTATATATTTCACAGTGTTTAGGTAAGAAATAGATGAATATTTTATCTGATATGCGTAACCATGCCGAAAGCTTAAAAGATGATAACCAAAAAAAATAGTAACTAAATTTATTACATTCCCAAGAACATTCCTGGTTTTGTAATATTTATGAAGAAATTTTGGGGACAAAATTTTTATTTACTGGGTACTTACTTTAACTGAAAAATAAAAATGTAAAGAACTTAAAGTAACAATGAAAATTCTAAGTAACTTAATATTGTTAAAATCATAATCGTTCAATCTATGAAGTTATCGTCATTATGAGAAAACAGTCAGAAAAGCCAGTTGACAGTTTATCAAAATTTTCCGTAAGGAATCCAATCAGCTTTGGTAAAGTACATAGCATTCAGATAAGGAGGGTAACAGTGTCTATATATTCTTTATAGCTCGTTAAAATTATAGTTTAACGTATTTCTCCCAAATTTTTCAAATTTAAGGTTAGAACTACCCCCCAGCAACAATTCTTAAGAGGGCGACGACTCCTACATAGGGTGGAACTAAGCTAGTATTTCATAAGTTTAGTATCAATGGGAAATATATACCTAATCAGTGGAACTGTTCATGATATTATATTTTGAGTTGCATGTAAATAGATCATAAAGGTTAATTCAAAAATTAATAATTTATGTTACCGCTTAAATGTACGTATAATGTTAAGTGCACACTAAGTGCCATGAATTATTGAAAATTATCTAGACGTTGTCTTTTAGTACTGAGTCATGATTATCGTACAAGATTAAGCTATAATTCCTCAAAGAGTCATTCAGTAGCTTATGGAATATAATTCAATTCTTCATGTCATTACCGATCTTAGAGTATTAAAGGGTGACACCAGTTACCGTTATGCAATTATATGTAGAGTTAGCAGTCCAAACTTATCGATGGTGATAATTGATAAACCAAAAAAAATTCAAACATATTAATAATCAGTTACGTTTAAAGATATCGTGACTTTAAAATAGTGCTAAAAAGGCATTACCGTACTACTATTCCAACAATTCTTTTTACCATCATATTCAACTTGCTAAATTTTGATTAATACATATATTTTCGAAATAAACATTTCGGGTAAAAATTATTCATTTATACTACTTGTCTCTTAGACACAGACAAAAACAATAAGTAGTTACATGATCAACTATCCAGACTATCAAACCAAATACATTGGGCAAAAACAATGATCAAAAATGAAATTATTAAAAATATACGGCTTAATTAATTGCTATTGAAAACGAAGTAAATATTTTTTATTATGTAAGGATCTAAACCTCGTCATTATCTTCCTGTAACAAAGCTAAGGGAGTTATTTGGTAAAAATCACGCTAAGCCTTCCAGATGGTTGCCGCATTCTCCATAGAAACTTCCGTATCTATAATCTTCATAATATTTTTGTCATCCTTGCCTAAATTCACTTTAATGGTAGGAATATTCGTGTCATAAATTTTGTCACATAGTTGCCATATGATTTAAAACAAACTAAACAAGCTGAAATATAGTTACAATTCGTTGTTCCGAAATTCAATCATTAGACGATATTGAATTCTAGACATGATTAAAGTATGTTATTACGTTATGTTTATTTTTGTGTCTAACTTTAGATTTCATTATTGAATCAGCGCAATGATACCATTGTATTATGTGACCATAAAAACTGCACACAACTGCCAAGTTTCATGATGATACAACAATTAAAAGCTCAGAAATGGCCAGGAAACTTTGTCCCGTTATCAAGGTCAGTGCCTATCTTCCGGTTCCATCATTGAATCAATCCGGTAGTATTATTTTATTGCGCTGTCATCAGAACTACACATAACCGCCAAGTTTCATAATGATACAACAATTAGAAGCTCAAAAACAATTAGGTTACCTCGCTGCGTTATTGAGTTTAGTGTTTAACTTCCGATTCTATTTCATTGCATCAGTTCAATGTTATCACTTTATTCTATTGTCATCAGAACTACACACAACTGCCAAGTTTGAGGTTGATATAATAACACTGGGCTACAATTTTTTGCCCTGAATAAGTATTCTTTAGTTAAGGTAGCTTGTTTTATTAATTTTCTCATTCTGAATACAAAAATATATAATTATGTTTTAAAAGTAGTTTCCGTTTTTTAGATAAAAAAGTAAATTTTTTTTATAAAATTTCACAGAAATCATGCTGTTCTTCTGTTCATTAGCAGAATCGAGTCTTATTTTTATTGCTATCCTCTTATATTTTATTTCTGTAACATCTCAAAAATCAGCGCGGCTATAATACCCCAACATTAAAATATTCTATGTGCCCTGATATCGTTTTTCCATGTTTGTGATGTTCTGATGGAAACGCTCTCCATGTTTATGACTAAAAACCCCACAGTTGTCTGGAAATAAATCTAAATGGGAATGTAAAAAGAGGATTTTCAGGGACATGTTACATCCTAGTTCTTGGTAAGATATCATATTTTTGTCAAGTTCAGCTTAGTTGTCACTCCTTTATTTCCCAATAAATGTTTTGCCACAAGCCGGAACTTTTTTTCTTTTCCCAGGCTTTTTTTCTTTACTTTCTAAAGCAGAGTCAAAGTTATAATTTTAAAATTAATTTCTTATTTGCAAACCGATAAAAATACCTTCCTTGATTTCAGCTGTTCATCGCTTTTACAAAATTTTTTATAAGACCTAGTTATATGTAAAATGGTGAATATAAGACTTTTGTGGATCAACTAAAAGGTTACTTTGAACATTTTTAAGTTTCCAGGATAAATTGACTGGAGTTGAGGCCACACCTTTTTTTGTAATTAATTTTTCTGTTACGGCTCTCTCATTTGCAACTAAAGTAATAAAATTTCGTATAGACTAACTGCAATCGAAGCGGAAGAGCTTTGACTTTCAAATCTTCACAGACTTGCCACTTGTGTTCATCATACTTAATCCGCAGCAAAAGGGTTTTCATATTTTCATAAAACTCTTTTATATGAACTGCGTTACCGATTGGAATTCAAGGTAAAATATTTCGCTCATTTAACAAAAGAGCTTTTAAACATAACTTAGAGCTGTCTATGAGAAGTCTCCATTCATTCTGTTTATTTTAAATGTTAAGGGCTCCCATCAAACTACTGACATTTTTACAAAAAACTAAACTTTCGGCCATTTCTAAATATTTCGTCAACTCTTTTTAGTCTAGTGTGGAAAGATGTCATAGTCACATAACTTTTTACAAGGTTCGATGATTGCAGTCTCGAGCCCATAAGTTCTGTTTTGTTCTTTGGCAATTCTAAGCCCCTTTAAAAATCATTTAATTCAGCTTGCGTTATCTTGTGTGGTTGTAATGATATGCTAGGTAGTTTATATTTTGACATTGGGGAAACTGACGGTAAACTATGTGTGATTTTATCATTAATCTTATGAGATCGTCCGTGTTATAAGGCTTCGGGATCGGGTAAATATTAATTACTATTCGACAAAGGACAAAAAATCGTTCATGTATTTGGATATACTATGATATCCTTTTTTTAGAAACACCCTTGCTTTCTTCCGAATATATAAGTTGCCAGGCAAAAATAACAATAAGTTACGTGATTTGTTAATTCTTACCACTGCATTATCATTATGAAACCAAAATAATGTTATTTGCGTGTAAGAAAATTTCTCAAACTTATAGCACACAGACTGCAGGAAAAATGTGGAGCCTAGCTTTCATCCCATTTTTTTAAATTATTCGTTAAAGAAGCAAAAATATGTTTTTCATACTATGCGATACAGAACATCTTTGTTTACTAAATATCTCTTTATCACAAATGTAACAAAAATTGTCGGGATTTTTCACATATTTTCGAAAAGATTTGCTATGAAATGTAATTGATTTCTTTTACTTTTTATACTGTTGTAACTTACTAAAACAGAATAGAGAACTAAAATATAACGTTTCTGATATTTGATACTAAGTAAATACTAACATTATCAAGTTAAATAAGAGTAGAATCGTTAAATTAACAGGTAAGTATCAGGTGTCGTGAAAACTTGAACTACTAAATAACTTTTACTTATCAACTTATCTTCAGCATATATAGATAATCAGAAATTAGTTAAAATTATTTGAATAATTTTCCACGGTAAACTAGTGTAATTACAAGCCCAAATAAGGTTAGGATACGTTGTTGTTTTAACAATTTCAGTACATAACTTTCGTTTTTATTTTATCGAGTTAGTTCTATGGTACTATTTTATTATATTATTGTCAGGACTACACCCAACTACAAAGTATCCTGACGATGCAACAATTTAAAGTGCATGAAATTTAGTATCGTGAATTCCATCACATAGTTACAAGTCGACCTAATAAAAGCGCTTTAAAAACTTTGTTAAGTACGAGACACATTTTTTATATATAAATATTTATAGATGCATAGTATTCCTAATCAACTTTTACAGGCGTCCAAATACTTCAAAACACCGAGATATTGAATCATTGCTATAGTTTTTTAAAAAGAAAACAAGGCAAAGGGGATTTTCCAGCAATACCTTTTTTCATAATTTGTTTTTTAATAGTCCCAAAAATAGAGGAGTGTGAAGGAGGGAGAATAAATTTTTGTGCTTATTTTCAACAATATCCCTTAAATATCTTGTAGAAAATTCTAAACAAAAAGTAGTTTTAAAATATTTATAACTTGCTCTTATAAATAAAACGACTATGAATCATATGCTTCATATCTACGAATCATATTATTTGTCACTACGCTCTTTGCAATGGACAAAGGAGGTCCAATTTTATTTTCCTGTTGAGGCACAAAACCCTAAATAAATAACGAATGGAACGACAGGAGAACAAATGATAATAAACAAATAATTAATAAAAAGGGAACAAACAAAGATTTGAATAAACCTATGTGACGTACATGATCTAAGCGACTTACTAAGCAACTGTATAATCCCATTTCTGATTTGGCTAATAGAGCAGAAAAAATTTTACTGGATGTATCTCGCAATACTGTGTTTTAAATAATATATAAATAACATAAATCTACTTTGAATAAAATATTTTGTAACTGCTTCTTACTAATTTTTTTTTCCAAAAGTTAATATTTAAATAAAGGTTTGACTGAAAACAATTACGATTTTTTCAATTTATGTAAAATTAACTGGCAACCAATATTTAATTGTAAAGCCAAATATTAAATTTAGAAATAAAAGTCCACAAATTTATGAAGTGTTAAATTTTGATTCCGATATGACATGCAAAACCAAATTAGTTGCAAAAAAAAATATCAACTAATACTGGAAGCACTTAGTATTAGGTTGGCAACACATAAGCCTGTCACTTTTTTGACTTATTACAGAAGCTTTTAGAATATTTTTGTAGGGTATATAAACAATGCGACATTCGAACTCCTGTTCCGTTTGCAATTGAATAATCGACGAGTAAAGAATAAATTAAAAATGAAAATTTTTCGATGTGGATTTAGAGGACTATTTCTTTATGGATATCGTAAAAAACTAGTAAAGCATCATTAAATATGTACACAACGACGGATGAAGTTATGCCCTCTTACGGCACAGCCAAGTACTGGTTCCAAAGATTCAAAGAAGGGAGTTTTGTGTGGTCCGTTAAACCTCATCCAAACTGACATCCTCGAATTGATTCAAAAATATTAAAAAGCCTTATTGATACAGATCCCAGGTTAAGTTTGTTTTATTTCTCTTATACTGTAATAGAAAAACAACTTCATGCTTCGAGAAAAAAGTGGAAATGTTCTGTTTGGTTACCACGTGAGCTAACACCCTTTCAACTTCTTAGGAGAGCTAATGTGTGCTTGAAGCTACTGAGTTACCATCATACCAACGAGATGATAAAGTATCTGGCGGATGTGTAGATTGAAAATGGGTGGCTTATGTTAATTTTTAACGTAAACACCAGTAGATAGGAGCTGGAGAAAAAGGAGTACCTAGACCAAAATATAATATTGAACAAAAGGTGCTTTTGGGTACATGATGGGGTATAAACTGAGTTATTCATTAATTTATTTATTGGAAACTCTTTCAAGCCAACAGTGCTATTAAAGATAAGATTTATTGTGAACAATTTACTAAAGTCACTGCTAAACTTCCTTCAAATCAAAGCAAGGTTTATTTTTTACATGACAATGCACGACCCCACGTAGCAAAATTCCAGTCTCCAGATCTTTCGCTACCTAATTAACATTTGTCTAATAATTTACGTGATAGAAAATTTAAAGATAAAAATCATGTCAAAATCGAACTTCACTGGTTTTTCAGTCAAAGGTCTAAACATTTCTGCAAGGACGGAACTTTAGTTTTGCCTACAATTTGGCGACAAGTATTAGATACCGACGGTGCTTATATAATTAACGATTGATTTTATTGACTACATATAAAAAGTTGAAAATTTGTTTATAAAGATGGCGGGTTTATAAATTGCCAGCCTAATACAAGTGAGTTTAATAAAGGAACTTTTAATTTTATGTTGAAAATGGAATTGCTTTCGTAAGTTTAAACAGGAGAAGTTAAAACAGATTTTAAAAGACCTACCAAATAAAATTTTCACCAATAAAAATCAAAACACATAAACATCAATATATATATATATATATATATATATATATATATATATATATATATATATATAAAGATTATGGATTTTAAAATTATACAGAGCTTTGTGTATAAAACAACGCATGCATACGAGTTGATATAGTGTAGATCCCATCGCCTATTGCCGGCGTTTTTCGAAAAAATAGACAAAAATTTAAACAAAACGTTCAAATCTTAATAGTTTTTAATTATTCAAATCTCAATAGTTTTTTTGAATATTTTAAAACTTAGTGCAAAATATATGAGTTAATAAGACGTATTGCTTTGCCTTGTACGTATAATTTCAATTTTTCAGTTTGAGGTTCTATTTTTCAGTTTGAGGTGCGGAACACTAAAAAGACAGCAAAGGGAATCTTCATTATAGTTAAAATCATGTAGATGGGTGATTTTATAAAAAATGTAGATGTAGGTGGGTGACTTTACTGTGAAAATACAAACATTAATAATGAAATATTTTCAAATAAACACTGAAAATGGTGTAAATTTATTGATTAAATCGTTTTTTTTACCCATAGTTATCATTAGGTAAAAAATCATTGGCTCTTCATTGGTCCATAGTTTGTATGAAGTGTGATTATTTAGTCCGGTTTTCACAATGCGATTCTATATATAAACGACAGTATTAACGGCTTCTGCAAAAGATTTATTGTCTAGTAAATAAAAGACATTTGGAATTTCTACGATCGTTCTATTCATACGTTCGCAAAGCCCATTTTTTCAGGGGTTTGACTTCTGATGAATGATTCCCCTTTTTTTTTAAATAATATCAAAATTATTATTACAATATTCTTTACCATTATAATTACGTAGAATCTTAATTTTGATTGATGTTAGGTTCTCAACTTTTGTTTAGTAATTTTTAATGCAATGAAGAGCTTCACTTCTATTCTTTAAATATATATAAGTAAGTCATGCGACTGTAATTATAAATAAACAGGAGAAAATACCTTCATCCTCCGAGGCAATTGACTTTCCTTCAATTTTCACAATCAACTTTCTGAGCACAATACACAATTTCTTTTCCTAAAATCAGCCTTCTTGTCCATCATTACTCCTACAGTTTCTTTCATATTATTTATGTATTGACTGTTAATGTGTCCTAATCTACAATGCCAAAACTCAGGAGACTTCACTACTGCAGCTAATAAATAAACGGGCGTCTTTAGGTGATATACTCCATTTTTAAGAGGATCAGCAGTTACTAAAATGTTTTTTTTGCTATAAATTATACCCCATTATTCCTAAATAATGCTTTATTGTCTTGTCTTAAGACAATAAAGCATTGTGATGTCAATAGATTAAGTGATAATAGATTCGTAGTTAGATTGGAAACACATAACACATTTTCAACCATAACCTCAAAGTCACACTTTGCAGTTGAAGTCATGATTTTTACGTTTCCGCAACATTAAACTGGTAATTTATTTTATTTGCCGCTATAAATTCTTTAGAAAATTCATAATTACGCACGTCCACTAACCAATATTGATTCGATGTTAGCTGTGAACTTGCTCCCGAGTCAATTTACCAGTCATTTTATGAAATTATTCGCGAAACTAAACGCGATAGTAGATTCCTTTTTACTTTCAACCATATCCTTAGAGGTCTCTCACTGATTGCGATAATGACTAGTTTCTCCACATTTATAATATTTGATATCTTGTATATCTTTGACACTGCCAGGAATTTTTTTCGAACTCGTGCCATTCTTTCTTGACACGAACTTATTTGGTTTTTTATATTGAAAACGAAAACATGACAATACGTTAGTCATATCACTATCTTCTGGTTCCATGTCAATCAATTTTGACTTAATGGCGTCGGTCATTATGCGTATGCTAAAATGTTCGATGGGCATATATATTTCAGATATAGATGGGCATATATTTTCAGCCAGTATGATAAATCCAACTCACTCATCATTAATGCCAAACCTGTTCCTGCCAACTATTGACCCGCTTCAACGATCTGAGTTACATACGACGACAATGTGCAATTTTTTAAGCGAATAGGTAGCATATTTCTCAGTAGAATGATTTTCCTAGTATATTCTGTGTCATTCAATGGATCTCTCAACTTTACCCACAGTTCCTTTGATGTACTGGCGTTTTTAATGTGAACAGAAATAGTTGGATCGACAGTAAAACCCAATTTCACTTTTGTTTTCGCATCATCTGCAGCTTCTCAGGTTGTTCCCAGCTCAGGTTTTATAAATTTAACCATATTCTCCAACACTAAATTCTTTGCTGCGAAAGACCAGCCACTATAGTTTTAACGACCATTTAACTTAGGTACTCTAACTAAAAACTCGACTCACTACTAGACATGATTTAAACGAGTTATATAAAGTCACGGACTGTTTATTATTTCATTGCAATGCAAATATTTTCTCCATCAAATTGATAATATTGACAAATAAATAGATAATTCATGCATATTCTGAACAACCTGGGACTGGAGCCATGACCAAAAACAAAACAACGCGTTTTGACTTTTATTCAACGTAAGCGACTGACTTATTTTATTTAAACTTTATTAGAGATACTGGTGGTTAAATATATATTTTGTTTGGATATATATTATTTTATGTAATTAATTTTCTACTTATGACATAAAATTAATAAATAAATTTTACGTTCGCGTAGTACGATACCTTCTTGAAAATGTTAAGTAGGGAGTATGTGAAACTTTACATTATTATTCTTAGTTTCCGGTTATTGAGAATACAAAACATTAAGTTAAAAGGAAATATTATGAATATCCGGAATACAAACATGAAATCCGTATTGAAAGAATTCGAACATGTATTAACCATTAGTATTCAATATAAAAAAGTTTCGAAACACACAATGAACACAATTCTTGTCTCAAAGTTTTGTATAACTATGAAACCTTCTTCATAAAACTTTTATCAAGAGCTCCTTTATTGTCAACAATTGTATCAGTATAACGAATCAGGGTCACTTTATTACTTTGTTCCAGTATTTTGATAAGATATAATTTTCCTCACGATCTTTATTGTGACAATAAAGATTTCTTTTGTTTGGTTATTTCTTACTAACATCTAGGTTAGTTTATATTATTTTAAACATTGATCCTATAAAAAATTACATACTGCGGGACATATTCCCATTAATTTCTTTTTATGACTCAGTTATTCAAAAGGCAAAATAGAATTTTTACGAGATCATTTACGAGTCGGTCTGTTTGTCATAGCCGTTTTTCTCAGAAACCGTTTAACGCCGAAACTTGAAATTTGGCATAGTATTAAATCATACCGTTAATATAACCTGTATATACCTCAATAGCTGGCAATCAAATAGTTATATAGATATTTTAGGGCCGAAAATTGTGGTAATCGAAAATTTCTATTTTAATTCCATAAGTACTGTATGTGTTTGAAAAGGTTAATGATAAGGGACTCAAAAATATTTTTTTCAGAATTGTAGCTGGTATACTTTCAAAAACATACTGAAAAATAAGTAAAATAATACCTTACTCTTTTTTTGCGAGGATACTCACTAAAATTATGAAAAAATAGTTCATGCAAAAGTTCTATAAAAACTATAGGAAGTATCCAATATCTTACGATTCTTGAAATTTGCACCATGTTTTTCCTTAATGTTTATAGTCTACTAGAATTACTATATAGTCTCGTGTTGCGAGTTCTACTCGTGCTTGATATGATTTTTAAAAGAAAAATGAAAATTTTCCTTTGTTAAGACAAATACGTGAAATGACCTCGACGCATATATAGTATGCGTACGATAGTTTTTTCTTGTCTTCGTACAGGATAAATACTTTACAAGTGTTCCAAAAAATATATTATCTATGGATGTGCATTTTACAGCCAATTATATTTTTGTTATTTTTTTTCTATTATCTTTATTAGATTTTCGTACCTCAAAAGAAAAAAAAATAGAAACCTTATAAGATCACTCATGTTTCTGCCCGTCTGTCCGTCTGTAATAATCGCATTTCCCACAAAACTGTTTGACGTAGAAACTTGAAACTTCACACAGCGATAAAATATAAATTCTTATCTCCATTAATAAGACATATTAATCCGCTTACACCTCAATAGAAATTAATATATTTTCCGAAACATTTATAAATTCCTATCTGTGTAAAGAAACTTCCCAGTGCGATTTCTAATCGTACTTAACAGGTTATTTCTCTTAATCGTATATACGTTTTTGAATCGATTAACATAAATAATCAGATCAAATCCAAACTCTATGTAGATAAAGCAACTAAGTCTGCTTATAATGCAAATATCATCATCGTCAAGTCCATAAAAGTTTAAAAAAGATTTTCTCAATTTGGGATGCAATATAAACGTTTCTTTTTGATAACAGTATACAGGCTGGAAATTTTAAGGTACCACACCTTAAAATGTCCACCCTGTCTACTGGCTACTACTACGTGGCATTGGATTAAAATATATTATTTAATTTTGGGAGAAATATTGCCTTTCAGGAATTTTTATTTTTTTTTTTTTTTTTTTTTATTTATTTATCACCTATGGAGAAAAAACAGATACAAGTCATAGTGAAATACAAAATAAGAGTTTTTTGCACATGAAAGTAATATTCTACGTACATATATCCTCAGTCCCTTCTAGATATTTCCATGATACATTAAATATTAAAAATTTTATAATATATCAAATTACATTTTAATAAAGTAATATTTTTAACAATCAAGCAATAACTATTGAAATGATTGAAGTCAGCCTTTCCTTTAAAGTTCACTGTAACAGTTATCAATAATAGAATTAATAGTAATCACTATCCCACCCATAATAATATCGATTAAATAAAAAGAAAAAAAAAAAAACAGAATATCACGTCGATTTGAATAAATGAAAATGTAGTGTCAATGCTTTCAAAGGACTAATGGTTGTATGGTATCCGTTTAACTGACTGTTTGTATTGAAATACTGAACTGGCAAATATATCTAGAGAATGAAATTTTCCGTCGCAATCATCACAAAGCCTGCGTAGTGGTACACGAGCACCAGCATTAGTGCGAGCGGTAGGTAGATGGAACAGTGCGATGCTACGGGTCGCTCTCCCTGGCACACGAAACTGCAACTGATTCACTATATCGGCGCAATCATAACAACTATGGCAAATATTATAAAGTACAATTGCTCCGAGTTCGATACGCCTTTCGTGGAGAGCACGGTATTTGAATGTATACAATGCATTATAATAGTCTATTTTGGGTGTATTGAAGCGATATTGCAATGTACGTATAAATCGTTTTTGCACTCTTTCGATCATATCAGAATATGTAAGATAGTAAGGATTCCAGACGGCAACAGCATATTCAAGTTGAGATCGCACAAGACTTGTGTAGAGGATGCGATACGTTCTCATTTGCTTAAAGGGTTTGGTAGTTCGTAAAACAAAGCCTAGCAAAGCATAAGCTCGCGATGTGATCTGCTTTACGTGAACATCAAAATGTAGCTTTTGATCAAACATTACACCAAGGTCACGTATGCAATTAATAGATTCCAAAGAATGACCACCTATGTCATAGGTATGAAAATAGATTGTCTTATTTTTAGAAAAGGTGATCGATTTACACTTACTATGACTTAATTGTATCTTGTTTATTCTGCAATACGCATCTAGTCTTTTAAGATCTTCTTGTAACTTCGAATGATCAGAAGAATCTCTTATTTTGGAGAAAATCTTTAGGTCGTCAGCATATAACAGGAACTTGCTGTGTTTAAAACAATTGCTGATGTCATTTATAAAGATGATAAACAAAAAGGGACCCAATATGGAACCTTGAGGTACCCCTGAAGTGACGGGAACATGAGGTGATATAAAACCGTTAATTTTTACTGCTTGTTGCCTGTTGCTGAGATAGGAGACGAACCAACGAAGTAAATTGCCCTTTATACCATTAAAAGAGAGTTTTTTCAGCAAGATGAGATGATCAACCTTGTCGAAAGCTTTTTTAAAATCTGTGTAGATGGAATCAACCTGTGTCCTGCAATCCATAGATTTAAAGAGATATTGCGTGTACAATAACAGGTTGGTTAATGTTGACCGGTTCCGTACGAATCCATGCTGCTCCTCAATAATATGCCGATGCAATGTCGGATAAATCCTATTGTGAACCACTTTTTCAAATACCTTAGACACTGCTGACAAAATGGATATAGGCCGATAATTTTCGACAGATTGTTTACTCCCAGATTTATATACTGGTATTATATGTGCATCTTTCCAGCACCCGGGAAACGTACCCTGCGCGATACACATATTAAATATTATAGTGAGTGGAGCAGAAATCGTATCGTGTGTGTTTTTGAGAAATATAGGTTCAATGTTGTCTGGACCTGCTCCCTTATTGGGATTGATTTTCTTGAGGGCATTAGTTATTTCATCTCTTTGGAAGCGGATGGAGGTGATATTAATATCCATCTGAAGTGCTAAATTGTGATGAGGAGGTAGGTTTTGTTCGAAGGATTCACAAATATTATTTGGATCTAGAGGTGGGTTCCGTTCAAATGTAGATTTGAAGAACTCAGAAAACATTTGGCATATCATTTGAATGTCATTCGATTCATAACCTTCGAAATTCATCGACGATGGGTATCCTTCCGACTTCTTTAGTGATGACACGTATGACCAGAAACCTTTTACGTTGTTATTAATAAGTTTCTCAGTATTGTGGACGTAGTCACGAAAACAAGACCGAGATATTTTCTTAAATTGACTTCTTAACTTAGAGAAATTTAAGTAATCGGAGAAGTTACCGTATAATTTCCATTTTACCCAAAATTTTTCTTTTCGTTTACTTATCTGTATCAATTTAGGAGTGTACCAAGTTGGATGTTTCCTAGATTTTTGTGGTTTCTTTGTAACTAATTTATTGATAATATCAAAAATAATAATATAAAATCTATCCACAGCGCAGGTAGCTGAAAGCTGGTGGAACTCCTTTTCCCAGTTTATGGATTCTAGCTCTTTATTGATTGCAGTATAATCGCACTTGCGGAAATTGTACTTTGAATTGTCAGCCTTTTTCATCGCGACCTCTGGACAGCAATCAATTGTGAGGAGGAAAGTAGGATGATGGCGGTCCTCACGAAGTAATGGTTCCGCAGAAGAGAGTTTACATTTACAATTACTCAGTGCGAGATCGAGAGTCCTGTTATTACAATTTTTAAGGTAATTAAGCTGTTCCAATTTCATGAACGAGGTGACACCAGTAACAAGGGCAACTAAGGGGTCAGAGCTGTCATTTATGATGCCATAGGGACAATTTTCCATAAACTGATAATTTAGGGTTGGAATATTGTAATCACCAACAATTAATATGTGGTTACTAAAATTATCAGTATATAAATTTTGTAAATTGCAGAAATGTTTTTTATAGATATTTTGCGAAAATTTCGGTGGAATATAAACAGCACATAATATAAGGGAGAAATTCTTCATTTGCAAAGAAATAAATAGTTCCTCCAAATCCTCGTTTTCCCATTGACGGCAACGCTTTGCAATAAGGTTTGTCATAACCGCAACAACAATTCCACCTCCATACGATTTAATGCTACTGGATAGATTTCGATCACGTCGAAACACCGTGTATCGGTCGTCTATGAACTCGGCGTCAAATATGTTTTGGTGAAGCCAAGTTTCGACAAGTACGATTACGTCGTAGTTATTTGTTCGAATATTCATGCGCAGTTCATTAGTCTTGGTTTTAATTCCGCCACAATTTTGATAATAAACTGATAATTTTACTAGTTCGTTCATATTTTACAAAGTTTCATTTATTAAAGTTAGTTTAACTTAGAATAAATGAAATAAAATACAATGAAATACAAGATAGCTGAAACTTATCCAGCAGACAATTACAATACAAACATAACACTAACAGTTCGACAAAGAAACTATACAGGAGTTGGATACTATAACAATATTTAAATTTTCGACTTTGTTTGACTGTATAATAATAATTCAAATTATTTCCAATCGTGAATAACATAGGAAAGTGATTAATATCAACACTAGAGCTTAAATGATTACATTCTACACATATTACACATAACACACAGGTAATTTTGAGACAAAAAAATAGTCACATTTTCTGGATATCGCTTTCACACTTGATTACGAAAGACTTATCCCCGGCACTTTTCCTCACATAAATTTTGCCATTTCGTACCCAAACATACTCGTAGCCTTTCTGTTTTTTCGCGGCACGTACTTTTGCGTGAAGTATTTTTTTGTGTAACGTAAGATGTTCATTTATATAAATTTTTTGTTCGGGCACTGAGAGCTGAAGAGAGCGTGTTGTGAGAGAGCGACGCACACGTGCCGCCACTAGAATATCGTCACGCAGGCGTCGCGTAGCCAGTTGTATCACGATGTTACGCGGGCGGTCCAAACTTCCGGTAGCAACGCGATGTGCACTTCGTACTTGCTCCAGAGGTATGGGTACGTTTAAGGCTACTGCTAAATTAGCCACTATATTTTGAATATTCTCACTTTTATTCTCAGGAACGTTTTGTATTTCGATGTTACATTGACGAGCTGTTTGTTCAAATTCTTCAATTTTCGATTTTAATAAGTCGAATTCTTTTCGCATCAAGTCACTGGAAGCCTTTAAACTGTCTATGGTTTTGTTATTGTCCGCTATTATTGCCTTTAGGCGATCTTGTTCGGCAGTATGGAATTGCAAAGACTTTTCGAATCCTTCCAGTGACGTGATTTTTTCTTTAATTGCATTTAGTTCGGTTTTAATTGAGCCAATCACTAATTCCTTTAAATCATTTTTAATTTTTTCTGTGAAGGTAGTCGCAAATTTATCAATTTTTGTATCGATATGTGTTATATAACGTTCAAAATCAATCGGAAATATTTCTGAGCCGACAGATGATGACGGCGAAGCTACTATTTTCGTGTTCTGCCGAATTTTACATGTTGGACATTTCCATTTACCTTTGTTCATCGGCAGCATTTTTCTTATGAATTGTATTGTAATTATCTTTGAATTGTAATTATTATATAATTGTAATTATCTTATGAATTGTAACGATTTTACAATTTCATTTATAAATACATAAGATATATGTCGAAGGTAAATATTTCATTTAAAGTTATTAAATGTTAACACTTTAAAGAATAAAGTAAGAAAAAAATTAGGGGAAGCGTAAATATGAAGCTGAAAACCCAATGTATATATATATATATATATAAATATTTATATATAGATTAAAATTAAAATTGAAATAACGTAAATTTTTTGAAGACAAAAACTGGACGTTTTTGGATTTGAGGTAAACAAAACGGGTGTCAAAATTATGAAAAGTAAAATTAACCTTTATTGTCGTTGCCACGGCCAGATAATATGAAAATGCTTAAATGATTTCCAGGAAAAGATAATAATCATAACCGATTTTTAAAAAAATATGGCAATAATATTAACCCCGTTATATGATTGTTTAAAGAAAGAGAAGTTTAACTGGACAAACCATTCCATGTAATAAAAATGAGCCCTTACTAATACAACCCCTTTATTCCATTTTGATCAAAACTCAAGAATTATGTTAATTTGTTATTAGGCAGATACTGGGGTAGTCGTTCTATTGTCTATAAAAGATAGTAATAATATCATAAATCCAGAAGAATTTGCAAGCAAAAATTTGAATTATACCTAAATAAAATATCCTATCTCGGTAAAAAAGACATAGCAATCGTTTTTGGAGTGAGTAAATTTTACAAGTTTTATTTAGTCACAAATTTATTTAACAAACTGATAATGAGGCATTGACAAAAATATTAGGACCAAAATATGGTTAACCAAAAATGGCAGCAAGGCGATAACAATATTGATCAATTTTCCTAAATGAGTTTAATTATGAAATTCGGCACGTAAAATCCACAAATAACCCGACACACTATTTATCGCGTGTATCCAATAATCACCAAGACAAGCTAAGAAACACTAAAATGTTAGATAAAAACTTTGAATGTAACATTATTAATTTTATAAACATATCAGACTTAACACATTAAATTGGCATACTATTCAAAATTAAACTAAAAAAGATAAAATAATATGTAATGTTTTAAGATATGGCTGGCTAGCAAAATATGATCTATGCAAAGACTGTGAGTCATATTTTAGAAGAAAAAAATAAATGAGTGTGGTAAGAGAATGTCTGTTATAGGGATATAGAACTATAACAATAAAAAATATTAGAGGTAATGTAATGTGTGAGTTACACGCTAGTCATTTAGGTGTAACACGCATGAACAAAATATCAAGATCATATTTTTGATGGCCGGGCATAGATAGCGAAATAGGAAATATAACAAAAAATTGTATTACCTGTTTGCAAAATTACAAAAATCAAGAAAAAACTAAATTAACAATGCGGTCTCAACCGCTAACAGTTTTGGCATAGATTATATGCAGATTTTTTGGATATTGTATACTGAAAAATGAGTTTAGTGATAGTGGATGCTTATTCCAAATATCCCGAAACCTTCGTTATGAGTAAAACCTAACAGCACAAGAAACAACTGAATATTGGCTCCAGGGGAAACGACATGTCAACCAATTTGTTGAATCTAGCCAAAATTTAATTAAGGGATAATATTATAAGGTAAAATTTAATAACGTATATAATATCTATGTCTAGATATTGAATACGTATACAATTATTTAGAGGTTCCAGTTCGGTTTTTTTTATGTAAAGCGAGGGAGAGAATTCTATAGATAATTAAGCAGAGGGCAGCTCAAGTTCTCTCGTCAGTTGGCTGGCATGTTTGATGAGAGTTTTATTAATGTTGTTGGCATAATAAAACGTGTTTCTCAATTAAAATGTTTAATTATATTAATTAATTTTCTACAAAAAAATACGATATAACAGTATGTATCATAGTCAGCTACTTTTGAGGTGCAATTTACATGAAATAACTTACATTAACCACTGAATATGAACTAAAATATTGTGATTCAACTTCCAATCATATTTTCCATTGAAATTATATTTTTATTTGACCTTTTGTTAGATCTTTTCTCTTAAATCTAATGAAGGGGTTATGGTAAAGGACCAAAGAATTAAAGTTGAGATTTTGATAACAATCAATTTTAATCTTTGATAGAATATTAAAAAACTTGAAAATAAAGGATAATAGTGTGTGCATATTACTGGCCCGTTAGAAGCGACGTTCTATTGAGATTTAATTATATACATTCAAAATAATCACGGACAGTTGTATCATATTTACATTTTCTAAAAATTTTACAGACTAAATAACGCTTATCTCGCCGAATCAGATAATCACCTTTAGATTTGATTTTGGAGTACTTTTACTACTGTTCAATTCTGACAACGCCGAACTCACCTAATCAATCCCAGTTGTAATACTAGCTACAGTATAGAATCGAGCACATACTATAGGTACAATGTCATCATAACAGTATGACGAATAAAACGACCTTAAACGTAGCATATCTGCCTTTGACCGTTGAAGAGTTGTACTGTAAATTTAATATCCTGACTTCAGACTCAGATCGAGCAGATAGCATGTACAAAATATCATCATAACTCTTTGCCGTACATTGAGCTCTAACACGCTATATCTACCGCTGAACGATATGGGGTATCTTCAACCAACTTCCGACTTCAGAATCAGATCCTGGACATTATACTATACCGAATGTGTAACCTAAGATAAATGGAACGTATTAAAATTCGACCGATCTGCTGTCCGCTCATCTAGAGTTCTTGTGACCACCTTTTGGTATTATTATCAGATCATAGATAGGACGCGAGGCCAAGTGTTTTTTCAATATGAATTAAATATACGCATATAGGGTTGGTTGCTCGCATTATTAAATTACTATAACCATCTTTCAGTACAGTCATTAATCAACGGACGCTATGACAGACCAAAACGTCTTGTCGCAAATATAAGCAATAAAATGGATCTGCTATTCGTCGTTATTAAGTTTTCGTACATTGTGAAGAAATGGCGGAAACTTAAAAAAGATCACCTATTACTCATCTTTGATCCATCCATTTGTTCATCTGTGGGACTGTCAGTAGATCCCGGCTCTCTTTCTTGGAAACTATTTGATGTAAAAAACTCAAAATTTGGTATAATGATAATGCATATTAACCGCATGAACTTCAATTGTTAACCTTAAAATATATTTACCTGGAAATTTTTGAATAAAAACTTTTTTTAAATTGATTTTTTTTATTTTGTCTATTGTGTGAAATGTCAATTGAAAGCGCAAGTTATGATTCCAAAATAATTTTTTTTCGGGATGTATAAAATTGATCTAAAAATGTTATTGAAGATACCCATAAAAATGTGTTCTCACTCTCTCCTACAATAGGTTAAAAAAATTATAAAAATGTATTAGTTACTTGAAGTAAAACTAAAAATTTCCGTAAACTAGAGCAGTTATTTTAAATTTCATATTTACTGAGATATTCACCGAATCTGTACACTATGAAAACTATTTGTAAATAGTTGAATCCAAATAAATTCAGATAAAAAATACCTATAGACTAATATTTTAATTTATCCAGTAATTTTAGTTTCCATTGTTCCAGCTGGGATTCATAATGCTTATACTATTTTTTTGAACATAGTTTTGTTGTGTTTGTTTTAAACATAGAGTAATAACGTTTTGGATTATAATATTGAGGTAATATTGTAGACCATAAAAATGAAAGAAGTTTACTTTGCTTTTACAATATTAATCGAAACATGAACAAGAAATATTTTGGCAGGATTAATTTTGATTTCTGAATGTTTTTTTTCAAAAATTACGAACAACAATCGATTCGTACTATATTGGAATACACGGCCATTGGTCTACGGTGAAACGTCTGTCACTACGTTGCAGTATTTTTGACGTTATAATTTATTTTTACAATTTTTTTTAAATTACGAACAATAGTCAGGTGGGACTATGTTTGGACACACGTCCGTTAGTTTAATGTGAAACGTCTACATTAGCATACCACTTTTAGTGTAATGACGAGGAGACATTGACTGGGTATTAAAAATTTTAATGGAAAACAAACACTGAGTGGTATAATTATTTATTCCGATTACTATTGGATGACAATTTTGTTTAACATTGGGCGACAATTTTGTCTAACTGCGATATAAGAAATAAGATACACAGGGCATAATATCAACATTAATGGTTTAGGTAAACATACAATCTATAGTGGTATTGAACAGAACTGACAATACCTAGTATTGTCAGTTCTATTCCCACGTATTTGAAATCAAATTCGTCCTTCATGAAGTTAACGGGGTACTTGTTGTGTCATGGATCGTTATTGAAATCACTATAACGACCGGAGTCTCCAAGTCTAGTTGAGAGTTCGGTTATTGTTTTGCCAAGTTTGCTGAATATGATAGGAGCAATTGATAAAGACATAGTATATATATATATATATATATATACATATATATTTACATATACATATATACATATATATGTATATATAAATATATACATATATATGTATATATAAATATATATATATCCATCAGGCATATGTTGCCGGCGTCATGTTTTCTCAAGACAGAATCTCCGCAGTGACTGCATTGATGAGGATTTGTCTGCAGATCGTGGAGTTTTGTAGGTTTCTGTAGATTGCAGAACGTCCGGTTGCAGAAATCCGCGGTAGCGGCGGTACAGTCGAGGTAGGCGGACGATCCCTATCCGTGCTGTGTTATTGCTTACATTTAGTTTAAAGCAGTTGAGCTTGACTGTGTTCGCGCGATCAATCCAAGTCTCCCTAATTGCCATGTAGTCGGAATTTTTCAGTATACTCTTGTTTTAAATGTCTCCCCTATAAATGACCAAACTTTGTGCGTTGAAAGCAGAGACTATAAAAACTAGATGCTGTTCATGAGGTAATTCGTCTTCGCCTTAATCGACTATTGCAGAAGTCTCTTGCTCGTATCTATAGCCTAGGAGCCGATGTTGGACACATCCGCTCGTACTCGTCGCGTATGTATCGTACCGTTGGCGTCATGCTGCCTTCCCCATGATAAAATTTAAAATAGTCTCTATCATGAGATACATACCATCAGTCGATGTGATTCTGCTGAGCGTAACGTACTTAAGCTAAGTCTGTTGTTACTTATCGTAGCTGAAGACAATTTCGTTGAATGTGCCACCTTGCGATATGCGAGTGGTTCGTGGATTGCTGACACAACTGAGAACTAGTTACGTTAAGATTTTACAGTACTAGACCAAACGGATTGATTTTGAACACCATTGTGAAGAATTTGTCCGCTGCCCGTCAATAGTTTAGGCATAACTTTATTTCGACTGAAACTCGTATCTGTTAGGACATTTTTTCAACAGATGTGTGGGTGCTATTTTCAATCCATATATCCATTTGTAATGCGAAAGGGGTACTCACGGAGTCGGAGTCGTTCACTGAGCGTGCCGTAACAGATCTGGGATGTTCTCGAAACAGTCTCTCGCTCGACACAAGACATTAGGGCCTGTGCATAGCCCATAACTTTATGTTTCCAAAGATAGGTATGATTGATATTTTGGACTGGTTCTTGCACGGGCGGAGCCTGACATATTGTTTTTAAATATTCTTTTGTTGTTTGTTCACTTAACTACATGAATTCTCTATACATATACATGGATTACTACGCTAATAAAAGTATTAAAGAACCCTAAAAATATGCTGCAAGAAATAAAATATTTGATCTTGCCACCGCACAATAATTTGCATTTATGTCGTGTCCAGTTTCATTTTTCTATACTACACGTCTACCTAATATATCATTTGAACCATATGACTATGCAAAAACAAAATTCATTAAAATATTTTAACGTCACATATGTATGAAGATAAAGAGTGTGCTTAATAATTCAAAGGTATAATATATATTATGTGGGCTAGAGTTCGATTATAATTGACATAATTTATATTTTGTGACCATTTTGTTTACGCAAGGGATAGCTATCATTTTTCAGTGCCGTAACACTGAATTAACTTTTATGTAATTTAACGTTAATAAAAACCGGTTAGGTACTTTTAATCTGGAGAGTTTCCCTTAAGTGCAGAAAAAATATAATATCGTGTTGCCCTTGAACTTCGAACTTACATAAATAAGTAAGGTTTATAACAATGGCGTAGAATATGCAGATACTGTTTGAACTTTATAACAAAACTTTGAGTAATGTTAGGTAAACCGACTTATCTCACTTAAATATTTGAGGAAATAAGAGAACGTTGGATGATATGTTAATACAGTGCATTAAGACATGAGTCTAACTTAGCGGAATACAAAATTTAATGCGTGAATTAAAGGGTTAGTAATAGATATAGCTTTAAGAAATAGACATTCGTTGAGTGGTGCGGATAATAACAAGTTTAGAATTGAATATTTCTAAGTTAACGTGTATTACGGATTCTGATAAATTATTTATATTATATTTATGTAGTAACGAATATGGTAAACATTTTCATAAAACTATGGTTAGCTAGCTAGTTAAAATCTAAGGTTAAATCGTATAGACGTATTAAACGAAATAAAATAAACTGTCAATTGCTAGTGGAACCGTGCTATGAGAATCCCGTATATAATTAGGCATAAATAAATATTAAAATAGTATTTCTATAACATTATTTAAAAAATAAATTTTGCGTTCTATTATTTAAGTATAACTATAAAATTCCGAGTCGTCTTTACAGCTTCCGATAAATTTTGGGTGAACTTGCTGAAACTTCGTTTTTTTTCATAATTTTGACTTCAGTAGTTTTGGGTACGAGGACCGCTTATTTATGATTGGAATTTTCAACAAAATCTCTAGAAAGATTTCACTTTTCAATTAATATTGCACACGATAAATTAAATTTAAAAATAATTGATTTGTTTGAATTAAAATGCAAAATGAAACTTTCCTTTAATAAAGGTAACCTCAATTTTATTTCATCTTTTAACACAATCTTCTAATCAATATCCAAAATGAAAATTTCCTTAAAATTAAAATTAACCTCCAACGGTTTCTAAAAAAATGACTCCGATAGAAAGAAGGATACATGAGTGTTTTTATTAAGGTTTCATGTCTTTTTTTTCAATATACAAAACCGGTATCATAATGATAGGAGAAAACGCCTCAGCTCTTAAATATACATATGGTTACGGAATGAATCTATCATATGTTGCACTCGTATGACTAACACTATTTTCGTTTTTGCGTATTTGGTAGCGTGTAAAATTTTCTGTCTCCTCTAACATGTTTCTTTAATTTTTTAATCAGTCGCCAATTTTTTATTGACATCATTCATCCTATAGAGGTATGTCAAGATCTATAATGATATGTCAAGAACTGGTTGCCATCAGTGAAAGTTTTACTAAAATCTGAATTCTGAATTATTTAAAATTTTCTGAAAATACGGCAAATTGTATTTACTTTAGACATATACAATATTGTTTATGTGATATCTATAGCATAAATATCAATAAAATAATAATGTTAAGTGATAGTGAATGTCACGTTTTTTTATTGTTTATGCAATGATAACTCAGATAGAGCGACAGCGAAAAGTAAACATTTTCGTTATTAAGCCTGTTTACTATGGATAGGACATATATCTAAATTTTTATCATACGTATTCAACGTGCAAACATAAATTTGGCACATTACGATTATATACTAATTTTAAATGCCGAATGAAAAACAATACTTGCATTTAAGACTAATAGAAAATTTCAAAATTTTTACATGAAAGAAGTATAGTTTACTGTAGAAAAGGACTTTTATATATACGTAAAGACTTGTACGTGAAATAATGAATGCTTAATAGAAGGTTAGTAAATACCACGAGACTTGATCACCTCTAATACAATTGCTGTAGAACTGAGAGTGTTTTTTTATTAACCCCATGCACAATTTTATATAAATTTTATGCAAATTGGCCTTAATTAGATTTGTCTTAATAACACATTGGTTACTAAAACATGTCTAATTAAATTAAATTCTAAGCTAATATTTCATCCATAACTGAATGGGGCCAGTCTTTTATAAGACTAAGATGAAATCAGCATCTATAATAAAAGTCAGTATGCTTTGTCCTTGTGTGCTGTTATAACTCCACGACGAAATTTCGAAGCCCTGTAGAGGTCATATGGGATAGTAGACCCACCCCCCCACCAATAATATTCTATATCATTAAACATTTTCAAACATTCTAGAATATTCTTTAAAAATGTTTCAGAATGTTCGACAATTTTTTAGTCTTGTGCTTAAATGTTCTAGAATAGTTATGCTTAAATGTTCTTGATCGGGACGTTGAGAAATTTTTATATGAAAAACCATTTCAGTTTAAACAAGTAAATATAAATATATGCACAGAAACAAATAGAAAAGTAACTTTGAAGGAATTTTATGGGTATCGCATAAGGGTTACAGACAAGGAAAGATAGAACCATATTACCAATTCCATTCATTTATGTCAACAGTTTTTAGTTGAAACATAGGCAAAAAGAATGATATTCATACGACAAAACCAAATGAAATTACGTATAGAAGAGTATACTCATTTGAGGGACGCAATTATAAATGATGGCAACATTGACAAAATTGGATGACTGAATTTTACTATTAACTTACATGGGAATTCAGCAACATTTGTACAACACATACACAAAAAACGCTATGACTTATGTAAGAAAATATGGTCGCAGGTAAGTGCCACAAAATAATTTCATGGCAGAATTTCATCTTGACGATGACTATAGAATTTTGAATTAAACGATTTGTAAATAAAAAAAATTAAATTAACTTTCCAGTTATTTAAGAAATTACAAAATACGAAATAAAACTAATTTAAACCATAAATAAATAACGCAAATATATCGTGCTTCGTACTTTTACACCTGGCGTGGCACCATTAAAAGAAATGATAAGAGTCCAGCAACTTTTGCTAAGTTTCTAAACTAAAATTACTTCAATTGTTTTGATATCACACGCATTAAGAGCCAATTGCAGGCAGTTTGAAAATTTGTGGAAACGCAATATAAAAACTTAATTTTTTGAAAATATTCATAAATTTAAACTACTTTTATTGTCTCTAAGGAGAATTTAATAATTTCCACGAAGGAAATTTAAGGAAAAATATATTTACATGAAAATTTAGACACAGGATAACTATAGATGGTTGCCTTCTATTATTAAATATGAATAATTTTTTTATAGTTAAAAGCGGTAATATTTTTATCACTGTAATTTTTGCATTACATGCTCCAATTTTTCAAATGATTTGCCAGTTCTATGTGTAGCATATTTTCTTCTCAAAAGAAACAGTCAAATTTGGGTTACGAAAATTACAAAATCCTAGAACGTACATTTTTTAATGTTTTCTGGAGAGAAACGTATAAGTTGTTGTAAAATATTTCAGTTTATTTAAAAGGCTTATTATATATCTATACTTAACTACAAAAAAATTACAATCACACTTAATTTGTAACCGTTAATTTATAATTTCTAACCGTAACACCCATGAGATGGACACAGAGTAGTAATTTTTACAAATTGGAAAAAGTGTCTAAATTTCGAAAATAAATTTTGAATGCGGTCAAATTTTTTAGTTACCTAGCCATAGCTTGACCTCTCTACTTTTTTCGGTTAGTACATGAATTAGAGATTTCCCAAGATATAATCGAGAACCAGCAACTGTTCAGTGGGCAGTGCATCAGAAAATTGACAATGAACATATTTTACAAGCGAAACTGCAATTGCGAATACGTTACTTTGTCAAAATGATCCTTTTACAAGAACGTTTCTGTATAGTAATTTACCATCATATTATACATGTAATGCGCCAAGATGAATTTTTTAACGCATTAAGCAAGGAACTTCAGTCGAAATCCAGAAGTAATATTTGAAAGTGATGTATTGGGACGACTGTACACGTTGCATCTAATAAATGCTGAGCGCTTCTATCTTTGAATGCCTTTACATGAAATTCGTAGACCAAAATATTTCACAGATTAAAAATTCGGTGATATGTATGAGAAACGTACAGAGAAGCACGTCATTGTTTAGGCATACTGAAAAATGATATCAATGGGAATAAGCACTTTAAGAAACTGCATTAGCAGCAACCGCAGAAAATATTACAGAACAATTTGCAGTAATATTGACAAAATTTAGTCCACCAATTCCAAATGTATTATGGGAGAAATTTGAGAAAATATGAGAGGCGATACATTGCATCAGATGTGACAAGTTCCTACGGATTTAAAAATGGAATTCACTGAAAATACCTTTAATGAAGCACTTATTTTTTTGGAAGAAAATTTGTTTAGCAATAAGCAATCAAGCTTTAGTTGAACTCGGAATGCAAGCGCTATAAAAAGATGGAATCAATGGAATCATTTAATTCTGAATTATAAAAATATTAAAGGTATAATGTTTATGAATTACTGCAATACATCGTTCAACGTTGTTAATAGAAAGTAAAAAACAAGCTTATGGTTTCACCATGGTTCATGTAAACAAAGGCACCGTTGGCATCATATGTAATTGCGGCAATATTAATATAAGGAGCAATAAATACCCATTCTTTTTGATATTATTATTAAATATTGAGGACCAAGGTTTCACAGTTTGTAATATATCAAGAGTACCTGAATAATGAAGCATTAAATAAGACAGTAAAAGGTTCCCGAGTTAATTAAAAATTAACGGGAGGTGCATTAGTTGAAGTTTCTGGAGATTTTTGATAAGCTTCAAATATTTTAAATTTAAGTCCAGCAAATAAATTAATACATATTTGAAGCAATCACTTCTCTGGACCTCAGGAAATGAAGTAAAATTAGAAAAAAATATGAGAGTTAAATTTTCTAAGAGTTGAATAATCATATTTTTTCTTATTTTATTAAAATAAAGTGAGACTATTTAAATAAGCTACGATTATTAAAACAAGCGAAACATTTTGCCAAAAAACTTAAAAATCTGTGAAGGCGCTCATCCAACTGACAGTTTAATTCGGCAAATTAACTTTACAAATAATTGATGTAATGTGATCAAGGTTCCTAATTAAAAAATTAAGTTTATCCAAATATTGTTAACAATTACACAAATTCAGATTGGTTTTTTGAAAGAATAATTTTAGTAGAAATAGTGAGAAATGACGTAATTGAGGATGTTAATTAAAACAATTTAAAACAAGATTACTAGCGTGTAAAAAATACTTAAATCAATGGATTCAATGATTGATGCAGATAAAAGTATTGAATATATTTGGCGTTAATTTTGTTGAAATTAATTATTCACAATTAAATGAAACTACTTGATGTAGTATTATTTCTACTTTCTCTAAGTTTTTTACCACGACCTAGGTTTCGTTTTATTACAACATCTTCAGGTGGCAAAGATTAACTCTTAGGAACATCCAACAGCATTTATATGTTTCAAGTACGATAGCGGAAGCCTGGTTTGTGTGGGTTTTCCCAATGCTTATATTAGTGAGTTTATTGTAGGGGAGCGGTGTAGGTTTTATTATATTTCGCAGAGTTATACGATATACCAGTATTTTAGTGAGGGTAATAAATTCAATAGTTGTTATTACATGAGGTTGTACAATGCAAATGTTCTGGTGTATGTAATAAAATTAAATGGAAGTTATTCTCGGTAATTTATTTATAAAAAAGCTAGGGTATCTGGAAGTTAAAACAAGGTTATACCACTAATTCAACATATCTCTGGTTTTATTTATTCATATATTTTTTTTAAATACTTATATTTATATGTGTATCTGGGCTGAAACAATTTGAAGAATACTGTAGAATCAATGTTGTCTAATTATATTATGTCTAGAAAATTTAAATACGGGTGATGATATTATATTTAGTTGTTCATTTAATATATTAACCTTGAAAATTCGGGGAGCAATCATCAAGTGAGACAACATAAACCTCTGTCTAAAGGTAATACACTCTTCTTTAACATATCTCCTTCCCTCTATAGAATTTGATACTTTAGACAATAAAATTAGAAATTATGTCAGTACCATAATAAAAAATGTAACACAAAAAAAATTAAACAAAATTAAAAAAACTAAAAGCCAAAACCCAGAAACCAAAAGTCACACCCAAACAAACGTTTTATCTTAGAACAGTAAACCTTTCAAAATCAACATTTAATAATAAAGAGAGTGATAGAACTTTTAAATAAAAGATTCAAATATAATATTTCCACCGCACCCTCAACCGCATCATCAAAATATAGAATCACTAGTAGTAGATACCACAATTGCATTCAGTAACCAGTTACTAAACACAAAGCTGCTGATATAACATGTAAAGAATACTCTAAAATCAAAACACACATTAAAGACGAAATTTTGACACAACGTAATTTAGAAAATAAAATTAATAAAGATAAACTCATTCTATCTAAAGCAGATAAAGGGAACACTATAGTTATTCTAGACCAAAGTGAATATAAAAATAAAGTGTACGATTTCCTTAAACCAGAAGACTTCATAAAGCTACAAAGGGACCCCACTACGACATTTGCAGATAACTAAAACCTGCAATATCACATTTCCTAACAAATTCGCGAAACGTAAAGCTACAGAAATGAACTCATGACCCCCAATACTCTATGAACAACCTAAAATTCATAAACAAATATACCCATACGACCTGTTGTCTCATACCCAAACGCACCTTCAAAAAATTAGCTTTTCACCTTAATAAGATCTTTTGAAATAAAACCGGATTCGCGCCTAAATATACCATTAAAAACTCTCATGATCTCTGTAATAAAATTAAAAATGTACTCTTAACACCCAATTGTAAATTAGTATCACTCAACGTAGTAAACTAATTTTCTAACATACCACCAAAAGATTGCCTAAATATTATTTCAAATATCTTATAAAAGAAACGGTTAAACGGAAATTAGACACCTCTTTAAATTATGCACGGACCAAAATTATTTATTATTCGATAAACAATTTCAACAAGTCAATGGCCTTGCAATGGGCTCTCCCCTCAGTCCCCTTTTAGCCGAGTTATTTATGAACAATCTAGAAATCAGCGTCTTAAACAGTAAATTAGCGAACAATGTATTATACTATTATAAATACGTTGACGACATCTTTATCTGCTGGAAAAGTACACAGCGAGAGTTAGACCAGTTTGTTAACTTTGCCAACTCCTTACACAACAATATCAAATTCACTTTCAAAGTAGCATCCGATAATAAATTAAACTTTTTAGATATTACAATAGAACGTAAAAATAATAAACATAAATTTAGTATATTTAGAAAAGATATATTTGCAGACACCATAATTAATGGTCATTCTCAACACCCTTGGTCCCATAAGTTAGCAGCCTTCTATTCGATGATTCACAGAGCTTTAACCATCCCTCTAGAAAAACCTAATTTACGAAAAGAAATGAAAACTATAAAACAAATCACAGTAAATAATAGTTATAAACCATCAATTGTTACAAAACTGTACCATAAAAAATTAAAAAAAATACTAATACAAGAAACATTCTAGGTCATACCAAATAATGATAATATTTACTATAAATCTATCCCATACATAGATAATGTAACACTCAAATTAGGAAAGCTCTGAGCTAATAATAAAAATATAAATAATGCATAAATAACTTGTAGTATTTTAAACAACTTGGGTAAAACCCTTATTAATAATAAAGAAAAAATAGGTAAAAAGAGTGGTATCTATAAACTTAAATGTAATGACTTTAATAGTGTATACATAGGTCAAACAGGAAGATATTTTACTACAAGATATAAAGAACACATTGCCAGCTGGCGAAATAACAAGCCAGATACATCTCACATAATGCCCCCTATATATTACAAATAAATAAAAAGGGTAATAAACTTAATATCCTAGAAACATTAGAAATAAACAGACATAAAAAAGACACCAAGGTTAATTTATTAAATGAACAACTAAATATAATATCATCACCCATACTTAATATCTTCTAGACATAATATAATTAGACAACATTGATTCTACAGTACTCTTCAATACAACAATTGAATTTATTACCCGCACTAAAATACTGTTATATCAAATAACTCTGGGAAATATAATAAAACCTACACCGCTACCCTATAATAAACTCACTAACATAAGCATTGGGAAAACCCACACAAACCAGGCTTCCGCTATTGTACTTGAAACTTATAAATGCTGTTGGATGTTCCTAAGAGTAAATTTTTGCTAATAGCCCACCTGAAGATGTAATACAACGAAACCTAGGTAGTGGTAAAGAACTTAAAGAAAGTAGAAATAATACTACATCACGTAGTTTCATTTAATGGGGCAGATAAAAATTTTAATTTTTCAACGAATTTTTAAAGATGCCAGGAATGTCTCCATTTGTTTAAGGTTAAGAATAGGATTACCAATTATATTGTTAATGAAATTAGATACACAAATATAACGGAATATGAATAAGTGCAAAAAAGTTATCAAACAATATAATTGAAGCGAAAATCATGTCGGCAAAAGATAAAGGAAATACAAAATTTATTGCAAGGTTTCCGCATATATCTATCGAACTGCTATTTCAATTCAAAAGACTTCAATTTCCAGTAAGATTAGCATTTAGTATTAATATAAATAAGGCAAAACGACAAACGTGGCATTATTGTGGTATTCATTTAAAAAAATCATGCTTTTCTCACAACCAGTGGAATTTGCTAAAGAATTTATATATATACATATATATATGTGTGTGTGTGTGTGCGTGCGTGCGTGCGGGCGTGCGTGCGTGCGTGCGTGCGTGCGTGCGTGCGTGCGTGCGTGTGTGTGTGTGTGTGTGTGTGCGCACACTCCGGCTAGTATTGAAATAATTTTTGATGACGCGTCTTTACGTTTTTATTACTTTTACAATAACAATTATAAGAATGTTCAATTACGATAGTGAAAAAATATTTGGTGTAACCTTCAATCTGATTACCATGAATCCTTTTCTCCACCAATAAGTTATTATAAAGCATCAGGAATAAAGATAAGGTTTAAATGGGTCCAAAAGGTTGAATATTATTAATTGCTTTTAGTAAATTGATTAAAACATAGGTATGTTTCAATGAAATTAAATGTCTAAAAAACATAATATTTAATATATTTAAACAGATTTTTCACTTTTTATTTTTCATAGTAGGAAATCAGTAATATAAGAGGGGAAGGAAATATAGTTGAACTATAACTAAATATATAAAGAGTATAAATAAAATTAATTGTAAAAACCGCTGCAAAATTTAAGTTAACACTCTAAAAAAATAAGTACACATTTTTATTTCCAAAATATTTAATTTCATTTAGGTTAATAGAAACCTTTGCAAAAGTTTTGTCATCTAATGAAAGGAAAATTTTCAATATACACAGGCAACACTCATTTCAACAGAAATGTTGAAACTAGTTTTATTCGTGAGAATGGATTGACGATATTCAGATTCCATTCGCTCCTTTAGATTTAAAGTGATGATATTTTAATGCATACTCACTTATGTACAAGTAATATGGCTGAGTAAAACTTATTTCAAGAGTATTAGAGTCCAGAGACAAAGTCTAAAAGAGAGGCTAGGTAACTGAATAATAAGGATTAAAAAAAATAAGTTATTTTTATTTTTTATTGATATGTTGTTACCATTTATACTAATTAGCGAAGAACGTTTCAAATATGAAGAGTGGAATTAACAATTACATTAAATTAAATAACTTCAATTGCTTTTTATAATGATCATGCTGAGTTGGTTTTCTCAAAAAATTGCTGGAGTTTCAATTAATTTCTTTGTTAATCGATATTACACTATCTGGTTATCATTTATTCGCAGCCTTAAATAATAACGTACACTGTAAAAAATCAACGAAAGGAGGATTTTCTGTAAAATATATTTACAAGAAAATCGATCTCACTTCAAACGACCACCGAATAAGCATGATAAAGTATAAAATTAGGAAAAAACTAGTACTCATTTGGAATTGTTGTGGTACAACGTCGTTTCTAAAGTTTAATGGGAAAATCTCAGCTAGAGACTCATGGTGAGTCTAATTGGAATCATTAAGTCCTAACTTTTTGTGATATAAGAATCCAGTACAGCCACATTATGTTGGAGCATGTATTGATAGTTTAAGTCTAATGTAGAATAAATAAAAACAATTTTTGAAATAATGAGAAAAAATCTAGAACAGAAATTTTTATAAGAGTTTAATATAAAAATAAGTTACAAATTTTCTGATATTCATTTTTATGAGCTTTCCTTTAATATCAAACATAACTTTCTTTCTTAAATTTAAACCTTGCTTTCTTTCGTGGTTTACTTCCGTTTTGTTTCTTACTATAAAACTTTTCCATAAATAGAAAATCAAATGTTTTAATTTTACTTCTCAAACTGGACCGTTATGTCAAAAGTTGTCTAAGAAAATGGGTGTGATAGGTGGAAAAATACCAAAGTAATTGATTATATTGTATGTCTTCGTTATATATCTGCCTTCACATTTAACAAAACTTGAATTATCCTGTTATTAATTTTTTAAGAATTTTGCCAAGATAATGTACGGATATTTATTTGCCAATACTGAAGGAATTAAAGTACAGGAAAGTTGTCGAAACACCATGTTAGTAAAATAATTAAATAAAAAGAGACGATAAAGTACAGTTGATAAAGCTCACTTCACCTCTGAAGCAAAACTTATTTTAACTGATTTGTTTCTTAACTTCACTATAAATATCGATATATTATCCTGAAATATAGATTGAACAAGTCCAAGTCGCACGGAATATTATATTCTAATATCCAAAGAGGGAAAACACTTTGTACGGACATGGGCTCGAATATATCAAATATAATCTAAATTTTATGACCCTCAAGATTTCCCAAGGGGTGGCCTTTATTTTGGATGACTGTACTATTATAATAAAATACAGCAAAAAAAGGCAAACAACATAAAATACAAAATACCTTTAATATATGAATTTTATTCCACGTTTAATGTTAGAAAATTTCATAAAATATTATATTTCTGATAAAGATATACTTTAATAAATAATAACATTTTGATACCACAACGGAATATGTAAATGCCTTTAAAAATATACATTTTTTTAGTTAAGATGCAAATAAAGATTTTTCCGCAAGTTGTTTGTTCTGTAACATTTGAGATTGTATATTATGCTCATGTGAGGTACAAATACTTAATTAGAAATAAAAAAAGGATATAAAAGTGACAAACAAGAACTAGTAAATGAGAGCAAAAAAGATAAATAGAATAACATGGCGGATAATTAAATTTTATCTTCTGGTTACCTATTTAATTATTAATAGGTCCCGGACGACCAGGAGATTGTAGTATCTGAACTGTCAAGAGAACGGAGAGTATGGAGTTCGTGTGCACCATTCTGTGCTCACGCCAACTTACTGGGTCTTTTCTATTTTTTTGCTTATACCGTAGAGTCTCACTGAGAATAAAATGCTGAATAAAACTTCAAATAAAATCTTCAGTGTCTAAAAATGGTATCAAAAGCCTATTCGTCTTAAATTAAAGACAAGAACGTGGACAGAAATAAAATTATGGATTGCATCAATATTTTTATGTTCACAAATCGAATAAATTTTACTATATACATACCTTAGATATAAAGACGTATTCCAAAACAATAGGTGAATTGTTTTATTTACACTTTTATATTAATGATGTGCTCAAAGTATCGGCATCAATTACACTTAGAGAAGTATGTATCTTGCTTCAGGACATGACTTCTTCCTATAATTCTTACTACATGTTAAAGAAAATGTTGCATCCTTTCTTATTTTGATTTGTTGTTTTCATTGCGGTATGTAGAAAATTTACAATAATTTGTAAGTAGTATTACATCATAAAGTTGGTAATCACGATGAACGTAATAGTCATTCTTGTGTCCAAGGTTATCTTCTATGACCGTCTGATTAAAACAACTTCCAATAATAATTATATAAGTATGAAATTTTTCCTGAAGTGTTAGCTTAACATAATTTGTTGTTTTGAAACCGACATTTCTTAATTTTTTTTAAATCTCAAACAATACAATAGAATACAGGGAGACTGGCTACATGATGTGAAGAATACTCCCTAAGAAGTGATTAAACTAAATACAGACTTTCCTATTTAATGTTGTAATATTTTAGTAATTATTTAAGTAATATCGGTCAATTATTTAAATAAAGCATATCAGGTTTGACTATCATACTATTTTGGAACTGATACCTCTAAAACACTGGATGAATTATTTGTTGATTATAATAATTGAAATATATATAAAACAATAAATATATATTATTTATTGTTTTACATATATTTCAATTTACAAGGAGTAAATTAATTGATTAACAGTTATGATATGATGAATTTATGCCTAGCTTAAATTAGAATATATCCATAGCGATTGAACGAGAGGATGTTGATTTAGAATTATTTAAAGACGGAAAAATATTTATCAAATCGAAATTACCTTCAGTAAGGGCTTACAATGATTCAGTAAACTAGATAAACAAGGCTGGTTTAAAAATTCGCTAAAGGAGGTTTTATGTCACCTGAGTGGGGCACTTCGGCAAATAAAATAATAATAGCCGTAATTAGTCAGTCAGTCCACGAAAGTGTCAAAGGAGTATTCAATTTATCCTTTGCTAAATTATGTACGATTTTTGTTTAAAATTCGCCTTAATATATTTGTTAGAAATTTTTCTCTGATCTTAATTTACTTAATGATTATTATCTATCAATTTGCAGACGACATTTGGATATTCGTTTGTTAGGCCTAGAGGGAACATATTGCTTATACATATATGTATGTTTGAAAGCATAATTGTGAGAGCTGCGCTATATTTTGGATATTATTTTGTTACTTTCATTTCATATTTCGTAGATATATACATACCTACATCGTATTCTTAAGCAGGGAATAGAATATTTTACGAATTGTTATTATGTTTTTAAATAAGGTGTTCACATTCTAGTTTTAATTATGAATGCTAGACGATCAAATTACATTCTGGTATCATTGCTATATTGGATTATATAGAAGGTTATGTAATGTTTTGACCAAACAGAACAGAATTAGAAAGTATTAAATTAACAAAAAAATAATTTAATGTCTCTAAGTTTTAATTTGTTTTGTTCAATATTCATGATGATGCTATCGCGATGGCGGGTCGTTTCTTACTTTTTTTGTTTATAAGAAATTATTTGGTTGAATATTACTTGGTTGAAAACTGTTGGCATAAATATATCTTAAAACATATGTAACAGCTGACTTTTACAATAACTAATGCGTCTGCTATTTAACTAGAAAAAAAAGTATTGAGTGGTTCTGAAAAAAGTATTTCTGAAAAATACGAACTTGTAAGTATAATAGTGCAAAATGCTACATGCGTTAGTCCGCGTGCTTCCCTTTATGCGTTAGTTCGAATCACACTTGGCTGGTTTAGTATATTGCTATAGTATCAACATATAAAATATAAGGATCGAATAATAAATAAATATGAAAATTATTATAACAATTAACGGTCTTTTTAAGTTCCCCTTGCTCATCCAGACCAACTCGATGCTTTTTAATGATAACGTCAAGTATTAAATACCTTCCAGTCAATAGGTGACCACATAAAAATATTCGAACACAAGCTCCGCTAGTTAACAGAAAGGAAGAAAAGAGAACAGTATTAAGTTATAAAAAAATATTATGGCTTGACGTCGACTTCAAATAGAATATTGTAACGTACTGTGGGAAGATTTAAAAAACAAGTTGTTACTAAATTGAAAACAATTATAACAGATAATATTTGTCTGGATGGTTTAGTGTGGTGATGTTTCACCATCTTGATTACAATTGGAATAATTATACTGCTGGCCATAACGATGAAAATGGCCACAATGAATTGTGATCCCGCTACTAAGTCCGATTCAGAATAGGCGTAAATATTTTGAAATAAAGTTCCTTCCTACCTTTTTTCTTTTATTTTGCAAATTGGTATGTACCTTTGTAATTTATTAATTGTTTTTAATATTAATTACATGCATAAATGTCAAATTAGCGTTTCACTTTGGACACTGATAAATGGAAACCCTGAGAAATAAACAAATTTTTTTTGTTATTATAATTAGCAATATATTTTCTCGAATAAAACTTTATTTTGCACAGTTATATCCCAGGTACATCTTTATAATTTTCATTTAATCTAGTTAAAAATGCCAAAGTAATTAAAAAGGGGTAAAAATAAAGAGGGTTAATTCTTAACATTCAAGTCTATTAAAAAATAATAAAATACTTTCCAGTTAAGTGGACGATGAAATCGTGGTTCATAAGATTTTCGAGACGACTTTCAAAAATATCCATGAGGGATAAATTTTTTTTTGCCTGCTCGCACCAAATGCGTCTAATCACACGTTCGCAGTACGAAGTTATACATTTACGAGTGATAAGGATCAGTAAATTCGTAAAATCTAAAGGTAATATTCGCCACCCAACACGTTACTTGACCTAAGTAAAACTTTAGTAGCACAGATATATTTGTAATTTATGTTATAGCCTCTCACATAATTGGGCACATAATTTAATGATGGTAAAATTGCTTATCTAATTCTGAAACATTCCGTCAAGATAAAATCGTTTAAGATTTGAGAAAAGAAAACGCCGAACATATGCGACGGATGACGAAACTGCCAATGCGTTACAAATAAGGCGGTCGAAAATGTCAAAAAGTTTATTTAAACACTAATCTGTCGGAACGCCACAAGTACCTTTTGCTTACCGAGAAACTTCCATCGCGTACGTCAAGGTTTGATCGATGTCGTCCTATTACTTATAGTGAGGAGTTTTAAAAGCACACATTTTAGCCAGATGTATGTCAGGTACAGTTGTAAGTACTCCCGATTTGGTAGAAATACTTATAGAGACTTAACACTGTCCTTTTAAGACAAGTGGTTCAAAATGATTGAAATAAATATTGTAAGGCATGTGTTTGAAAAATTTGCAGGCACATTGTCCTATAATTTGATAGAGCGTGGAAATCATTTAATCAAAAGCTTCAGATGAAAATACATTACTTGTTTTACCATATCCTAGTAAAAATATAGTGTTAATCACAATAGTAACACAAAAATAATATAGTTTTATATAACTAATGATTATTATACATTATTACCTAATACTAACCGTCTGGGACTTATGCGGTGGCTGTACACATCTTTTTAGTCGTTGTGGTCAGTAGCATAATTACTCAAATCGTAATAAGACATTGGTACGTCCAGCCGCACTTAGCCATCCAGCCAAATCTAATATATATTATAATATATTTATTTCTAATTTAGATATAATTTATTTTTTTTAATTCACCAGGCAATATTTACTTTAAACTATTTCCTTTCGTCAGTTTCTCTTAACTATCAAAGTTTCTGGTCCAGTTTTTTTGTGTAGCCACCTATTGACTAGAAGGTATTTAATATTTTATATAAGCATAGAAAAGCGTGACGTTGATTGTGCCTTACATGGTTTTGATATATACATATGTAAGTATATGAAAATTATATGAATATAGTAAAGTGCCATAATAATTTTTATATTTAGATATGCATTTTTCAGTCCCTATATATTTTATGTTAATAATATGGTAATGCAATAATAAAAATACATTTTGCCACAGATTTCTTATGTCAACTGGAGTCTCTCATCTATTTATTTGTTCTGCTCCCGTATCATCATTCTTTAAAAATAAATAGTCCTTCTGTAGAGTATGATTCTCAAATGTCTAAATGTTTGCACTAATGCTATTAGTATATAAATCTAGACTTCTTGATTGATACAACCTTGTTTAAGTTATTAATCTTGGGTATTATAAAATCAAAATTTTTTAACATAATATACATTTTGTTACATTTTTTATGTCTTGCATTTCACTATCTGATTATAATAAGTTATTAACTCTAACTAGTCTTTTGACTCAGTATAAAAACAATTTTGCGCTGTTTTCATCTGATAGTTTCTGAAAAATTCATAATATTTCTTTGTCTTTGATGGCCAAAAATTTCGCAAAAATTGTATTAATAATTGTAAATATTTGCAAATTTGAAACAATGACATTTCACTTTACCATATGTTATGCAGCCTTTAAGTTTAATGACCACATGATAATTATAAATTTTGTGAACGCAGGTACGCAATGAGATATGATTTTAAAACGTTACTTCATAAGTAACTCAATTTTATGTCATCATATTTAATAAACGGAAACCATTTTTAGTGAGTTCAACAAACGAAGTTTCGTAGAAACTTACTTGCGTCGGGATTATGTTTTGAAATACTGTGTTATGGACAGTTTTTTAGTTAATAATTCTATTAAGTTTTTTAATTGAAAGTAATTTTTTGTTCAAAATTAATATTAACATTATTTATTTATTAATACATGAAGAGAAAACTTTGTACCTCTCTTTAAGAATACGCACGGGGAAGTGTGAGATTTGACACAGTTAAAGTTGAGTTTGACACAGTTATGTGTGACAAATATAATAAATTATTTATTACAAATACACTGACAGATTTATTGTTTACAGACATACTATTAATGTCAAACACATAAAAGTTTGTGGTCAAACAATCGCAGGGTATGGATTGTAGCCAAAAAAATTAAAACGTCAGAGTGATGCAACGAGTGTTAAGCTATGAATTTTGTGTAATTTTAAATGTTCTTATTCCAATAGTCTGTGGAGTGTATTTCATGGCAAAACAGTGTTTATTTTGTAGTTTGTGTAATAGATATCTGTGTTTTATATATTAGTGAAATACAGATTGCTTAATATACACCTGTTGATAAAGGAAAAAAATCTATCATCTGCTCATTAAGTGTACTGTTATAAAAGGAAAGTTTTGTAGCAGCAATCTGAATTAAGTTATTTTAGCTTACCTATTAGTATTTTCAACAAAATGCGTAGATAAGTATAGAATGGTCAAATTTCGACTACAGATTCAATAGTTCGTCACACAGACTCGTCGTACAGACAGTTCGTATACATAAACACTACAGATCATAATTATTAACGGCTGATTCTTTTTATTTTTTTTAAAATTTTGCATTATGAACAATCTGATTAAATTGATTGTGGTCAGTTTATCTATAAGTAATTATATGACAAGACTTGTATACCAAGCACTTTTACAAAAATTGTAATTCATCGATCGAAATAACAAAAGACGTCTGTCTGTCTGTCCGTAATGTATGTAAGTAATTTTACTTGCAGACTATATTAGTGCTATAAAGCAAAAATTTAGTATGATTGGACTTACACATAACCCTTACAAAGTTATGTAATAAAACCTTTTCAAAAAATGTATATTAAGCAAAGAAATATTAATCTTTAAAATAGTTTACATTAACCTATAAAATACTACAGTTTCCATTCGTTTCATTCTACGTTATTGTAGAAACTGGTCACCAAAATATTTTCTTAAGCAATTTATATATTCGTTTTATCCCTTACCTCAGAAAACACAACATTTCATCACAGTTTCAATTATCAGATACCATTCCTTTTTAGAACAAAACTTATTACGTCACTATCATGGTCATGTAATAAGTTTTGTTCCAAAAACAAGTTACAATATCTATGATATTTTTAAATATTTTGCTTAGTCTCTCTTCTCTCATTTCCCTATGGTCTTCATTTATTATCTAGCCCTAGTTTACACCGAACAAATTTAAATTGGCTATGTTCTAAATAATTTTTTATTTAAATAATGTCAATTAATTAATTTTTCTTAGGCGTTAAATAATTAAAATTTAAACATTACTTTAGAAATTTAATTACTATATGGTTTCCATAAGATTAGTGTAGGTTTAGAAAATGTTATGTTTTTATTAAAAATTTAAAGAACAATGTAAATACTTTGCAATATGAGTTAAACCGGGAAGGAATGAAAATTTATTTTGCTATGAATTCAATTAATTCTTACGGCACATAATGAAAGACATGTAAAAAATGATCCACACGTATATTAGATAAACCCGCGTCACCTTTCCTTTCCATAGCTCATGTACGAAAGTTTAAAATATTTTTATCGTTTGACTAGTATATGAATCCGCGTTGTGAATTTATTTATTATTTTTGTCGTAATTGTTTATTTCGCTATTTTAAACTATTTATGATAACTAGTACTGACTGGGTTTTTATGTAATGTCGAACAATTCAATCAAAATTTTATAATTCTAGCAATTTTGCTTTTTTCGCTATTTTAAGATGGAGGCTAAACCGATGTCAGCTAAGATAAATGATCTTTTTAGGGCCATCACCGAAATATTATTTGTCGAAAAATATTTGCGAAAATATTAAAAAAATTAGGAAGTTGAGGCATGCAAATATTTTTGAAATTCTCAGTGAAGAATTCATTGATTGAGGGTATTTTATACAAAAGAAACCAAATATTTGAAAAACTATCAAAAAGAAAGATATTATATAAAGAAGAAAGAATTCAATAAAAAAATTCATTTCTTAAAGAGGAATAAAGTAAAGTAACTTGGTTCTATATATCGTTACCCAAATAGCCGGATTATTTAATTACGCATCAACAATTAGAAAAATAAAGTTTTTTGTATTAATAATTTCTGCGATTCACCAATTTCTAGTTTGTTTTTCTATCCATAATATGCAAAGTATCTTACTGCACAACGTTTTAAGATTTGATCATCCATTAATTGTACTCTTCAAATTTCAGACAAGATATTCTCACATCCGGTGTTCTTTTGAAAATTTCATGAAATGTGCCTAATTATTCTAAAACATATAAGAAAAGAAAAAGTGGTCTTTTTAATTTACGTTGGACAAAAATGGAGTAGCGTTTGAAATATATGGGAAGCCTATATGGGTGTAAATGATTTATCGTGTAAATCTGAAAATATTGACTAGCTATAAGAAAATACTAAGTTAGTAATTAATATACAATATATGATTTTGTGATTGTGTGATAATGCAAAATATGTGATTTTCAAAGTTTAAATTTTTTTGACAGTCTATTTTCATTATTCTGCCTATAAAATAAGCTTGTCGCCTATAGCATCGCCAAAATTATAGCTAATACACGTAGCATCTTCGAATTAATACGCAACAATAACAGTAACAAAATTCTATTCAGTATTTACGCCCATGATTCATCATGCGTCATTTCATTTTGATAAATATTTCTTTGAGAAATTTAATATCGTATTCTGTATTGTGTTGCAAACCTAGTTATTCATTATTTTTTATATCGCGTTGGCAGATATCCCACCTAAATTAAGTTTTAAGAAAATTTCGTGGAATGAAATTAATCGGCGTCGAATAAATTTTGAAAAATTTTCCATTAGAGGATTATTTTTGGATTGGTGTTTACTATCAGCTTTATTTATTTTTATAGTTGTAATACTAGCAGTTCATTTGTAAACTCAACCTTTAACAAAAATTAAAATACATAGTGATATGACCTAAATAATAATTGAGTTTATTTTCTTAAATAGATACATCATAGAAAAGAACACATATCCCAAATTGCTTGAACTTTGTCTCGTGTTTCATAAAATATGCCTAAAATAAATTGAACGCATAAATTTACATATGAAACGACTCTAAATTTTGATTCAATACCGTTATACACCATCAATTTTGTTATTCCTGTTGACATGAAACGTGTGATCCCCTGTCACATTATTAAGCTTAATATGACAAAATATGCTTTGTTGGTATTACAGATGTTACGCATAAAACCTTTGAAGTAAGCATTAATTTAATTTGCTTACATAAATATGAGGGATAGATAACAAGTGAATTTAAATTAAAATAATGTTTAATTTCCTTCAAACTTAAACTTAAAATTTCAAACTTAAATTTTTTTTACTCTCATTTTTATTCTATGGTAATAAGAGATATTGATATTAGTATTGAACTGTAAAATCAATTAATTAATTAATTATTTATTCGATAGTGTTAAGGCAGTTAAATATAAATATTTAGATATATGATGTATCGTGATAATTATTCGATAAGACTTCATCATATTACTACGAAGACAAATTTATGACCACAGATAAAATAGAAATGTTGATTACCCGAGCAGCAGAGAAACGTAGAAAGGTCTTGGAATTAGGAGCGTTTATTTTCCAGGAACTTTGTAAAAGAATTCAGGACTTTAACGAGTATAGTCTTAAACTCGATATGTATCTATGGTAAGTTGAATATAAGCTCAATTACATATAAGTAACATAGCAAGATAAATGTAAACAATACGATACTTCATTTAATATCAAATAACTCGAAAGGTATTTGATACTCGTTATTTCACATAAACTTTGAGTAGTCTTGGGGTGACTTATTGATTTATTGACAGCTGAATTTTTCTGCAGATTTTCACTATTCAAGGTAAGAAATGGACTTATACATATGAAATATTTTCTATTAGCGCTTTCTTAGTCACGAGATAAATATTTTGTAAATGAAATAAATTTGGAGTACTCATTTTTATGTCATTTATTGCCAAATTCTAACTATATAATGTAATATTATAAAGTTATCTTGGTTAACTTGCTTGTCTTATTTTCACACTTCACTCTTGATTAATACTTGATAATAGTACTTCATACCTACTAATAGTAACTTCTCAATATATTTGTTTCACTTAATTTCTTCCTGTTTGTTTACAATTTATAGACCAATATAAATTATAGAAAGAAGTGTACTTTATTCTATTCAAGACGATAGTGTTTTTATTGTCTTACTAAAATTATCAGCATTAAGGTCAGTACATTTAATAATTGGTATTCGCAATATTGTCGTCATTTCTGATGACCTTTACTACAAACGATTAACATTAAACCCTGTAATGACTCCCAAACTAAAATTATGTTAACTATGCGTGCAAAGACTTAGAGTAGAAGTATTATTTCTTATTGTAAGTGAATTTAATAACCTTGCAACGGAAAAAGTGTTTAATGATTAACCTGTATTACTTAAGTTATGGTAGGAAATTAACAAAGGCAATTAATAATCAAATGAAAAATCAATGTTGAAGTTGTTCGACCAAATTGGTAATAGATCGAGTCTGTTCGTACTATATTCAAACTTTTTTTAAATTTCTTTTTCTAAAGTTTAAAAATGATTATAAAGTTTTCTTTTTCAATTTAACCTCTGCAATTAAATTTCAGAAAAAGATTTAATTTTTTGTACTTTACGCCAACAATTAGGCAATTATATTCTATATCTGTGATAAATTTCAAAATTTTATTTCACATAATTTCTTAGAAAATCTCTTGTCACTGACGGATGGATAGACAACAAAGTATTCCATTTTAACAATTTTGCAACGTAACATTAAAAATTATATTAAAATTTAAAATATAGTTAATATAGCAATTTCATAAATTCATGACGACATGATGGTAAATGTGTGTTGTAGGCACAAATTAAATTTGCTATCTGCTGGTATGTACATAACATTTTTTAAATTGATGATATAACGCTCTGAAATAGCTTTTTGCTTACATTCTACTGGAGTATTATCGGTTCTATGATTCGGCAATAGTTTACCCTTCTGATCGCATATTAATTCGTAGTTAGAAGCCTATGCTCTCATTCAATGAATTATTTAATTCTTATATAACCTCCGGGAAGCATTGAGTCCACATATTGAGATTAACAACAATATCCTATTACGACACTCTACTTCTCCATTGGCTCGCAGATATGCCATTGGCTATTTTTGTAAAAGAATTCCGGCTAATATTAATTTAGTCACATTATGTGGATTCCCATGGGCAAATCCGGATCCTACTATGCTAATGCCGGCTTTGCACACAATTTACTTTTCAACTCCTCAAACTTTTCAACTGCTCACTTGTTCGCTTCCGCATTTCCAAGTACTCTCTTTTTTGTAATTTGGTTAAGATCTTGTCGCCACAGCAAATTTCTTTAAACATTTTCTAAAATATCTACAAAGACTGATAAATCGTCTAATTTCAACTGATAGAAAGACTGAGACTGATAAATCGTGTACATTAGTAGGCATTATAGTTACGACCTTCATTACTAATCTAGTGACCTAATACTTAACTTACGAGAGTAGGAATCGATATCGGCACATGTTTGGTTTTAAATTGGCATTCAAAGTTGACTTAAGATTTTCCCTAAGAGCTCTTAACCCTTGTCATGGTTCGGTAGAAGTCAATATTAAGTTGTGTAAAGAGGTGTTGACATATTTACTGCCTATGAATGAAATAAGCTTACATATAAGTTGCATGATGAGTACAGGTCTATTAGCTAACCTAAAAGGGATCCTGACGTATTTATGGGGAATGTCAGGAGTGATAAATATAAATGGAATCAGGGTGACGTTATGCAAAGTCTAAGCTTGTCAAAAATATTTTCGTGATTGCTTTCCTAACTGTTCATCTATTTACAGCAACGAAAGCCTTTCCTTAATGATAGCGGAATTTAAGACTTTGTAACCTATGTACATAGGAAAAAGTTCTTACTTTTTCTTTACACGGACAACAGGTAACGTAAAATCAGAAGTCGATTTTTGTATAATATAACCATTAAGCAATCTTGATATTTGATGTTATACTATTTCACGCTTGCTGTATGTTAAACTATAAGTTTTACGATTGAGAGCTTCACTTATAGGTAATTTAAGTTGGTCTAAGTCATATAACTGCAGTTACTCGAGAAATTTGTTTGCATTAAACGATTCTAAGCGCCCCACGTGTAAATGTGAACAACGTAACAACCAATTCAACGTCAGTGATGTGTTCCTGTTTTTATAATTCACCTCGCACGCATTAAAAGTACTCTCGTAGTTCTCCGCTCGAATAATCGTTTTACCTCTCTTGAATGTTATAGTGTCGCCTCCCAATTTATATATTTTTCTGTAATCGCTGCTCTTAGATATAACCATACCGGAAACCATGTAAGCAACAAAAAATATTACCCGCATTTTCTGAGTGGTAAATTTAAATGGAACTTCAAGCTTAAAAGTGCCCAGCAAAAACGACAATAATTCGCCGAGCATTTAAATTATATTCCCGGTATATACACGAATTATAAATACTGACGAAAATAAGTTACTAACAATATTTAATTTTTAAGTTTGCCTTATTATTGAATAAAATTTAAATTCCAAAATTGCTTTCGTTAGTTTTCTCCAATCTTGTGACCACTAGCAAAGTAAATCAATTTAATTTTTCAATCTTTAAGTTAGTTAAACAAAACCGTTTATTATGCATTTAGCATGTATAATATCTTACACTTTCTATTACACAAATCGGAGGATGAATTATGAAATGAAGATCTATTTCATTTTACTGTTTTATAAAAAGTTAGAACAGGACTACTTACGGAAATTTATAGCATCGACAATAAATAATACTGTCAATAAGTGACTGTCGTTTTTCGTTGGTTATGATAAAATTCTGTTGGTTATGATAAAATTAATTTTATGGAGATGACATTATTTACTTAGCAAAACAAAAGAAAAATATGCCGCGATATAAGACACTAGATTTAAATAGGTGGTGCACCCAGAACTTGTTCCTTCACAGCAATAGAAACTGAGGTGCTAAATGTAATACATCCGGTCTCAGTTGCTAGACACGCGATAGCACTATATCAGAATATATCAGAACTTGGAAAAGAACTGATTAAACGTGTAAATAGTTTGACAAATATATAGCAACTGATCTTGATTACGTATGAAGTATTATATTTTATGTATTTAAAAAAGTTTTGGAAGTACTTTCTGACATCGCGTCTAACAAATATATATTTTAAACTTTAATCGAGGTAAAAACTGGGTAGTTGCTGTGTTACTCTCGTAATGGGGTAATCCTAGCCTTGTATGTGCATATACTATTTAATATATTTGGATAAATGGCCATTGTTCCTTGAAATATTTTAATATTTTTACGTCTATGAAATAATAATCAAATAAACTCAAATTTAAAACTCAGTTTTTTTTCAATATCTCGATCCTCGATTCGGTTTGTACTCATTAAGTAACTTTTTTTTAATGCGTATACTTTTTTTTATTTTGGCAAATATGATATGACCGTTTTTGTCTATTTTTAGGAAATTTAAAAAAGTTACAGTGACTTTCAACGGCGTAAAGATGTTTCCAGAATGACCCTTCTTTTCTGTAGATATACGGTACCTCTGATGACTTTTATCTTCACTCCTCCGCTCTAGAGTGAAGAATTATCAGACTTCAGCTACAGAAGTACCATATACTTTTGCTGGAGAAGTATTATGTACTTCCATTTTACTTATCTAGACATAGTCAGGGAGCCCACAGCAATTAGCATGCCAAGGTGCGTCTTTAAGAAAAAGTTGTTGGCCCAACAAGGCGAACGAAAGCTGAGGACAAAGGAAGATATTTTATGAAAATTGAAAAAATTGGAAACTGTATTGAAAAAATAGGTGAAAAATAAAAGATTACAATATTATAGAATGTGTACCAAAAGCGAATCCCGATTTACAAAATATTGTATAAAAATATATAATATAATAAAAATATATATAATGCAACTTCGTTGAAGTTTTCCTTCATTAAGGTCAAATCATAAAAAAATATATTATTTCTGTCGGATCAATTGAGTGAAAATCTTATTCAAGTTTGTCCCTTTGGGTATAGGTATTTTATTATATGTATATATATTATGTCAAACCATACAGGCGTTGATAATTTCCTTAGCCTTTTCTGGTGTATAATCTAGAACGTGATTTTTAACAGCTCAGTTAATCAGCACACGATTTTAGAACATATAACCATTAATATATTTCCGATTCAGTTTATTCCATCCATTCCCTTCAGTATATCCGATCGGTTCCATTCTGTATATCCGATTGTGTAATTGTTAATAGATTTGAATTTGAAATAATAAAGTCAGTATTGCTGCCGTCATCAGGATTCTTTCCTAAAAATATCCCTTAAAAATTTTAACAAGTACACTATATTATTTTGGTTTCTAATTTTTGGGTGCATCTGTTTTAACCAATTTTGTTTAAGGTTGCATTCTTTGGATATCTATAAATAAAGATTAGATAGTCGATTTATCCAGGAAATAAATGTTATGCAAACAAGTGCTTCGGTATGGTTTTTCATATGGTATGGATACATTTATAGAATTTGCTTACCTGAATAAGTCTACCGTAAAAAAAACTTTAAATTATATGACATAAAAGGAAACTTTAAAGTGATCTAAATTTAGAAATGATTTATCTGATAATTAACTATTATTTATTTGTAAGGTTGAGAAACCTGAAAAGTGATAATCGGAACAAATTTGAACTAAATTAAAATCCGAATCGAACTTACGTTTTTCTGTTAAACAAACGAAACATTAAAATAATTCGTCATGGTGCTCTTATAGTGACATGAAATTTTCAAATTATTTCACGACGTATACCAATAGATACTTGTTTATTTTTGAAAATCTTTTCTTTATTTATACAAACTTCGTTTCAATAAAACTATGGGCTTATTTTCTAACATTATGTTAAATGGGAAGCAAAAGTATAAAATTAATAACTTTATTTTTACAGTAAGAATTTACTCCACACCCCTGTGTATCTATCTACAAAGAGGTTAACGACTTACAAATATTTATAACTTTATTATGATAAAAAGTAAATCTAATATGTGTATGCGGTTGTTGCGTATATTAAAAATTTGATAATGTTTCAAAACTGAAATGCTTACAAAATGATAACGCATATTTTACAATAAATAAGGAGAAAATTTCATATGTTCAATCAACGTCATATGTTACGTACCTGTGAAATGTAATATCTGACAAATTTCTGTGTGAAGTGCTATATCGCATATAGTCCCATTTTTTTTTTGAATACTTCTTAAATCTTCTTAAATCTAGAAATTACACATAAAACAAAATTCTATGTGGTTGACAATTTATCTTGTCAAAATGGCGTCTTGGTTACATAGTCAATAAGGGCGTGATGATAGTTTCGAGTTAAGAGAATATACGAAACAAATGCGATAGTCATCGAAATATTACAAGTAAGGAATTATAAATCTGTGAATCAAATAAAAATAGTAGGGAATATGTATGTTTTAATATTATCATTTCTAATATTTATGTTCTAAAATTATATAAGATTTTGTAAATATTTTTTTACCAAATTATACTTAAAATAATTTTATTTTATAAATTTTAATATCTTTGCATGTTAAGACTATTGTATATAAATTTTGTAACAAGAATAAAATTATATGGGAACAATGACAGAAACGTTTCGATAAGAATAAATAAAACTACATGGTGGAAGTCTCAAGGTAAGTTTTACGTACATTTCATTTATTTAAATAAGTTTTTGATATCTATGTATACAAACATGATACTATAGTTGATGAAATATCTATCTAACATTATAAATTAGATTAAATTTTTATGTATATGAAATGGAGATGAAAAGTCCAATAAAAAAGCATGCGTGAAAACACCAGTGGCTAATTTCACATGAAAAGCCGATACCAACTCCAAAAACTGAACTGCTTCAAAATAAAGTTTTGTTATTTGTTTTGTGGAATGCAAAAGTAATTTTGTATTGGATGCTACTACCAGAAAATACCACTGTAGACCCAAAAATATAGTACAATCAACTGGACCGACTTCACATAAAAAAAAAAGTAAAAGATACTCAAAAATGTATTTCCTTCACTATAACGCCCGGCCGCAAGTAGATAAAGTCGTCTGCCAAATTTTATTGGATTTGTATTGGGAGATTCTATCACATTCACAATATACATGGTACATTACCTTGATCGTTACTATCAGAGATGTTTTTATGACAAAGTATCAACCTTGATTTTTGTCAGTAAAAATTCTTTAATTTTCGTGGGATGTTACTGGAGATTTATTGCTTGTAGATTTACAATCTCTGATATTGATTTACAGTTGTAAGTTTCTCCTATTTTATTGGTTAAAAAATACGTTTTTAAACAAATTAGGAAAAATAATAATTAGTGTTTGCCAAATTTTAAACCATTTACTAAATTCCACACCCACCATGCCGAACTTAAACAAAACATTTATTTACATTGAGCTTACTTCAACGACAACGTGTTCTGCTGATGATACTGAGTAAATTTCCCTATAGAGGTTTTAAATTGTTATTATCCCTCGACTGAAACGTGTCTTAGGACTGCGGTCTTTAGAGTTTTTTTTACGTTAAATTCACCCACGATGGGACGGAGGAGGTATATGCGTTTAGAGTGAGTGGTTGTTTGTTTGTTTGTGTGTGCAATCTAATGTTTCCATTTACCTCCAAAACGGTTTGACCAATTTATATACGATTTCCTGTAAAATGTTTGTGATTCATTGGCAGTGATTCTTGCAATCACTGCAACACCTATCTATGTTGCAGTAATTGCTCACAAGGGGTCGCCGTAATAAATATTTGGTTGCAAACAAATATTCTCATTTATCTCCCAAACTGTTTAACCTATTTTGATACGGTTTTCTGCAAAATATTTGAAACTGATCGGCGATTATTCCTAGATAGGAGTGATAGAGATAACTCGACAGAAACGCCGCAATAAACATTTTGTTACAAACGAATGTTCCCATTTATCTGCGAAAAACCCACGGCGGATGTAATTGAAAAAATGATTAAATGTTTTTTTTGAAATTAATATAATTACGAACACAAAAATATATATCTTGGCTGCCATGACCTACCTATGCCTATAATTCTGCAGTTTGATCAGTTCTGACTTACTGAAATTATCTTAAGTGCGCAAATAGCTTTTCTATGCTGCTAAAATGTAATCGATATTGCGAACGGAAATAGCACTGGCAGCCCCGACGCCTTTTCTTGGGTTTGTAATTATATTAATAAGTTCTTACTTTCTTTTGGTCGGAGGGGGGGGGGGGGGAAGAGATTCAAAATAAATATTTAATCGTTTTTCAATTACAACGACTACATTCGTACTGAGTTTTTTAAAAAAAATTAATTTAGATTTTTATTGAAATAATAATTAGATAAAAAGGTGTAGATATTTTGTAACGACATTATATGTTTATGTTATATTTATATTACATATTACATTTATATATTTACCGTGTTGGTAGTTACAAAATAGATTTTACTGATTGAGTAATTACTGATTTTTGCATACGAAAGCGAATACTGTTATTTTATATTGATAGTCCACTTTTCAACAATTTCTTGAGAATGGCTGGTCCTGCGAACACAGTACGAGAAAGGATCATTCTTGTTTAAAGTGGTATGAATTTCCATTTTATTTTCAAATATTTCTTATTAAATTAATATTTCCAGCACAATTGCACTACAATTTTATTATTTTTCCATAGAAGATAAAACACTTTTAGCGCAATCACTGAAAAAATATTTATTTTACAATACATTTAAATGAAAACTGACAAATGAAAATATTAATTTTATATATAAATACTTCAAATAAAAATATAAAATCCGTTTCTTTTTCAAACTGAAGAGGGATCTCTTTTTCATGAGAACAACCTATGTTGTGATATTTAAAAAAAAATCATTTTTTCAAGAGGGCGGCTAATGAATATCTGCCGTACCACGCCAACTTGTTGACATACTCACTCATATTTAACCCACTTATTAATCCTAATCAAAAAATGGTTGTAGTGTTTTTTTTTGCAAATCAATTCCTACCGATTATATTATATACAATGCGTGCACTAGTCGCAGGCTATTGGCATGCAAGTATATTCGTGGTAAATAGTATTCCATTGTTCCCAATTTTACATATTATTCCGTCACACGGGTTAGTAACTTGCTAAATAGTAATGTTTGTTGCAGAGTTTTAGGTAATAAATTAACACATAACTAACCAATTAATCAGTTTTCTGATTTCAAATCGAAGTAGAAAATATAATAGCGTTTCATGGCTTCGTTGCAGAGTAGTTCGGTAAAAACAAACAGATAAAAAACCAACTTTCTGAATTATAGATAGCAGTAAGAATTTATTGTTAAATTAACATAAAAGAAATAATGATGGTTATGGAAATCGTTTATGAATGTCGTAAATATAATTAGGTCATAAAATGTTCTAATAAAATATGAATATTATATATGGTATATGCATTGAAATTGACATATTTTTCTTATTTTCAGGTAAGCAAAAATAATCAATAATGCTGACACCGCTTATTTCAAACGTTAATTTATTTTCCAATGAAACGTCATTGATAACGTGACAAACTGTAGCTCACTTTGTATCACTTACTTTATTTTTTTTACCTTTTTGTAATTGCAGCCAACGTCACACGTTGGCTGCAATAATTTATGCCCTCCAACACTTAAAGTTTTTTAATCCAACGCGTAGAGTTTTTGAATTTAAGTATATGAATCTATCAGAAATTGGGACTTGGAGAATATTTCTTCACATACATTACTAATAACGGACAATTATATAACAACAGATAATGTAACAAAAAGTGAAAACTTGTTTTTAATAGTATTTAACATTAATTATTTTCAAAATATGAATGAGTCATCTGATTTTATGTAAACACTTCTCGTCTCGTTCTAAGTGATAATAATATAATATAATCTAACTTGATTTTTTCTTAAAAACTCCCATTCGGCTGGATTTTGTATACTAAATTTGTATATTTTTTTCACGTTCTAAACCTATCCGTGCCATGCCGGTGCCTCAAGATAATCAAGGTTAAATGCTGGGAAAATATTTTTTTGCGTGAATCTCGCTTCATATTGCTTAAGTACTGAGGAAGTTTTCCCTAGAAAAAAAATGATTTATTAATTACCGTTTTCGTTGTAGATCGCAGGAAATTCAGCTAAGAACATTTTAATAGGTCGAATATTTTTATGTCTAAAATTAAGTAATATAAATAAATTCATTATGGCATGAGATTTTAAAGTATTTCCGTACATGCTGTATGAACATACATAGAAATAAATATATACCGTACTCAACGAAACCGTGATGTCATAGTGTGGAATATTTTCTTATATAATTTTTGGATATATTTGGGAATTTCTCACATATTCGCGTTATGTTCTTTATGAATGTTTAATATCCATACTTCAGCAGCATTTATTATCCTAATATTATATTTATGCCTATTTTATATATTTGTTCGTTTGTTTAACATAGTTCTTTTAGAATATTGAAATTTTACACCAAGATATAGTTGAATTACGTTAATACATAAGGAGAAAAAAAAATTAATTTAATATTTAAGATTTCATAACTCAAAAGAGAAAAAATTAGAATGCTTATAAGATCACTCACACATCTGTCTGTCTATCTGTTTGACACAGCCGTTTTTCTTAGAAATTATTTTACGTTCACACGTTAATTTTGGCTTGGTAATAAAGCACTGAAAATTATTTTATGTTTAACAATATTTATAAATATTTAGTTAATAGTTTGGAGTTAACTCTCAAAAATATTTATGAGGGTATTTTATTTTAGAAGAAGAAAATGAAATAATCAAACGGTATTAAATATCGAGCAGCGTATTGAAAGCGCAATTTTAAAGATCTCCAACTATACAATTTCGTAATTTTATCTAAGGTATTAATAAAGACATCGTTGGAAATTAATGTAAAAATATATTCCCCCTCCCACCTTATTTCTGAATCACTTACATGAGAAATTATATTAATATTTATGAATAGTTCAATATGCAAATGCTATGTCCACTTAAATGTTTGTTATACCTTAATGTATACGGAATGGAATGGGGGCATTGCAAGTTCTACTATTATGTTAAAGATTTTCTTAATAGCTCTATATATCAAGTTCACGGTGAATATTTTTTCTTATGTTACTCTTGAAATACAATTGAAAATATATCGCTATATGACGTCTCAAACGCTTTTTTTTATTTTTCCTCTCAGTTCACATAGTATTAAAATGCCTAGGTACCCGACGCGTATTAATTGCGCAAATGTATAATATCAATAGATAATGCTACGTATATTTTAAATCGCGTACGAAAGTTTTTCACCTGGACATGTAGTGGCGAAATAGGCGTAACCAGTGGAGTGTAAAGAGGGTAGGTTCTTGAGTGAGTAACCCAAATGTGCTTAAGTAAATAACCCAATAACATGGTTATCGGTTGTCATTCGCACATAATTTTTGTCGATCTTTGAATGTTGTTTATAATATTTATTAAAACTATTCGCAACTTTACTTTGATAGGTTTAGTATTAGGCTATGTAAATTTAATTGTTACGTAAATTATGGAATCCTAAAATATTAAGGGGACATAAAAAAGTTACGTTCTCTTATTTTTTTATGTCCTTCTTAATATTGTGTTTAGAATTTTGTCCCGTTTTTCTGTGAATCTGCTTAATTGTTAAGGCATCAAGTAATTGTTCAGACATCAAGAATAGCTGAAAGGATGAAGTTTGGTGAAGTGTTTAATGCAACAAAATGGATTTGGAATAATATATATTGTTTCATAAACTACCAACTGACAAGATTATGTTTAATCGCAATCTACGAATTTTTCAATTCAGTATAAAGTATACTTATTTAAAAAACTTTTCTTTTATAATTATTATAATGGACGAAATTACGTGTAATAATCTTACAATTAACTTAATAATATTTTCTATACGACCACACGCGAACGAAGTCGGGGCACAGTTATGAAAACTAATTTCTCCGTGAAGAAATATGCAAGCACGAGTAGAACGAGGGCTCCGTAAATATTTAGACCCATATAAGCCTTTAGGGATAAACGTTTCTAGTTAAACTATTTAAAAATATTAATTATTCACAACGTAAATATATTGCTTACTGTAATCTTTCACAGGCGTAAAAACAGAGTAGTTATAAAAATGTATAATTTCACATAGAATTAGAAACAATTGAATTTTATGTTTTTCCTTCACATATACTATGAGATATCCCATTATGCTAATTTTCAAGATTGTAGATCGACCGAAAGTACTCTGTAAATTTTGATGCTTAGTGAGAAATGCTACTGTATGAATGAAAATATGCTTTAAAAAGCCATATCTTTTTGTTACGCGAAAAAAAACTTCAAAGTTTTATCGGGTTTATAAGGCTACAAGGCTTCAGTATATGATATTTACTTGATAGCTCAAATCTTTTCTGAGAAAAAAGGCTTTGGCAGACCGACGGACGGACGAACAACCGAGAGATCTTGTGAGGGTTCCGTTTTTTTTTAATTTTGAGGGATGGAATCCTAAAAATTATATTATCGAAATCTAACAATAAAAAGAGCCAATCGCCTCTTTAAAAGTATCAAGATGAAAGTTCCCGTATAGCTTTTTTGGGTAAGTAGAAGTAGAAGTATGAATTAGAGCTTCGCCTCTATATTTATAGAATATTATGTCTATAAAAACATTGAACTTGGCGACGACAAATTCTTATTCTTCTATTGTTTTGCCATGTGATAAGATCTATATAGTCATTAGAATTTTCTATTTACATGACCTTGATTATTAAAGCAATAAATAACTGAAAAATATCCAACGCGTGAATAATGGATGAGAGATGTTAACATTTCATTCCGTTTTCCCTCATAAAATCAGATCACGAAATAGGCACATTAATCATATCTAGAGCAAAATAATATTAAAAAAGGACACAGAATTGCAGGACTTACAAGATTAATTACCATTGACTGTTTTTAGGATTTTCTCCTAGACGTTTGGGCCGCAGATTTTTTTGCCAGGTTGCAGCATGGAATGATAATTAAAAAGTTGACCATATCGTAAATAAATAACGGCACGAGTAGAACTCCCATTACGAGGGTTCTGTGCATATTTAGGCATTTATAAACTTCTTATTTTATAAACACAAGCAAAATTTCTATTAATTTTTTTACACAATTCTACCTTTTCAGGACATAAATATATTGTCTACTATATTTTTCACAGGTCCATATATAAAAATGTGTGTTTTTACATAGACTTGGAAATCATTGACTTTTATATTTGTCTCTTTAATTGTGCTATAAGTTCTTCCATTTCTCTCATGAGTTTCAACATTGTAGTTCGACTGAAAGCATCCTATAGATTTTGGTGACGGGATGATAACTAAAAAATGCACTTTAATTGGTGATCTTCAAAAATATAATGCCAGTGTCCTCAGTATATTTTATTAATTTTAACTTGATATCTCAATCCATTTATGAAATAAAGGGCTTTGAACGATGGACGGATGAACTACAAAGTGATCCTATAAGGTTTCCGTTTTTTTTATTTTGAAGAGAGGAATCCAAGAAACGACTGAAACGAAATGTGACCATGATCCATTTTGTCGGAGCAAAACCAAGAGGGGCAGATAGTTTCCAATAATAAAGATCTACAATGTTAACCTCAAATATAAGTTTAATTAATTACTTACATATTCATAAGACAAACTCATGAATTAGAATATAGTTCAGAAAACCAGCGAAGAAATTGAAAAAATAATTTTATCTACCGAGATGCTTGTTAGTGCGTCAATATTACTATTCGTTGTACGTCAGTTATATGATATTAAAAAACTGTATAGAATATATAAAATACATAAGAAATATTATGCGTTGAATTACCATGCGACAACAAGTAGTGCGACGCAAGATATGTTCTTTTACAAATATGTTCGTTTGCTAAAAAGTTCAAAAGGGGTTTGAAAAGATTGTAAAGTTTTTAAGGCAATTCAATTCATTTCGTTGTGACTAATTTTTTTGTTTCTACTTTGAAGCAATGTGTGTTTTAATTCTTTGCAACTGATCGCAAACTACTGTTACTATTAATTTAATGTAATAAATCTATCAAATATTTGACAACAATTTAATTAAAAAATATTAAATATCTTATTACTTATCTACTGTGATATTTTCATAGCGACTTTTAAACGAAGGAACGTTTAAAATTTTCATGGGTTCAATCAACTATTTCTTATGCGAGTTTAGAGTTATTAAATCCGGTTTAATAAAATAATTTTAAGATTCCAATAAATACGCAGCTTTATTTCGCTAATAATGTTGTATGTAGTCGTATTAATATTTGGCAATCTTCCTAACGTATCGAGTGATACATCTTCTAAATATGATCTGCCCTCATCACAGTGATATATCCCCTAAATATGAGCCGCCCTCAACAGAGCGATATGTCCTCTAAATATGATCCGCCTTCATCAATTCAAAAGTTGCGTAAATTAGTTACGTAATCAAATTATATCTACCTCGTATATTTTGTAAGTACAACTTACTTTAGCCTTATATTTACTTAATCGATAAATGAACTCAAAACTTCGAAGATTGGATATAAGGTAGTCAATACTTTGCGTTACTCATTTATTCACTCTTTACGATTCGATACTAAAAATATGTTCTGATTACACCTACGTGGGACAAAATTATAAAAAAAAAAACTTTACTATAATATTGAGCGTCGCTGAACCGGAAATGTTTCCAAGCAAGTAACACCGAGATGTGTGACATCATGTTGAGAATAATCCATTTAAAAAATACACATAAGTAGAAGTGGTAGTCGGCATAATGTCACATCAATATATTGGAAAAAGTAATTTTGGATTTTGGACAAGTAATTTGAAATCAGTAATCATTGAGGAATTTACTTGTTAATTATATTCGCCGTAATTAAACCACATTATGCTTCAATTGCGATCATATGATGTAACTATTGTATATTGTAAAAAAAAACTTCTGGTTTAATTTAGTTCTAGTCAGTGATTTTGGAAAAATATATAGAACGCGAGAAATTAGAGGGCACGAAGGATAAAAAATATTTATAACATGGGGTATAAAATTCTTTTGCAAATAATAACAATTGTTAATCCTAATTTGCACAAAATTAATATTTAACCTGCCTAAAAAAATTGTAGGAAAATTACGACATATCTGTCTATATATTTACAGTCTGACATATAAATCTTCTAGAAATCTTTGAGCGAATTCCAAATGGAAAAAATTGGGCAACGACAAGTGTCTAATTTCACCTTGCAATATTGCAAAACATTCATAACTTTTGCATACTTTCCCAAGTTTAAAATAAATCATAAAATTAAGACTTAAAACTACAAAATTGTTCTCGATACGGCCAACGATTTTTGAGAACACGTTTTGTTTGTGAAATAATGCTCACAAATAGTACGTTAAGGACGGTACTATTGCACGGCAAAAATAAATTTTTCGCCCATACCGCAGTTTCTCGTATCAGCTTTTTTTGCACTCTGAATCATAGAATTCTAGCCGTGCTTGGTTTAATGTTGTCTCGGATTAAGGAGCCCTAATCAAGTCTCCTTGACACTAATGAAATGTACAAGCGAATAGAGAGAAAAAAGATATTGAAAAGCTCTAACATTATCCAACATGAAGTTAAGCTCTTGGATTGACTTTTTCATCTAATCCATTATATGACTCATCTTCGTACGACATAACCTTGGCACTACTGAAATGTATAACGGGAGAAGAGAGAACAAAAACATATGGCAAAGACTTAGCGAAATACGAAACCGAGCTTTCGGATTAATTTTTTTTCATATCAACCATTATGTGTCTCATGTTTGTACGATTCACTCCTGACATTACATCAGTGAGCAATATCTCTTTGAGTTTTTTTTTGTAATTGGAGCGATGTACCGTTACGTTTTGAATGAATGTTTATATTCATCTAGAAATTAGTTTATATCAGCACGTCTATTGAAGTATAGTTGCTCTAATGTTATATTCAGAGAACAAAATTTCATGATGTTCTGGTTTAAAGTATTCTGAAATTTATTATCCTCTGGTGATTTTTTTTTTGATTGACTGTATTAGTGTTTAATTCATTTGGTGGGAGGAAAGTCAAACAAAGGAAATGGGAATGCATTTTTATTTGAAATTACCTGTTGTCACATTGGAGAAGACACAAAATCGATTCATTTTATATAATTTTAAAAATGTTTTTCTTTTAGTCTCGGCATAACGTTTTATGTAAATAAGGTTTATAAATATTTCAATTTAATCACAAGTTATATGGATCAATGTTCAAATTAGTAACGTGTCTGTCTTCCACAGTTATGTTGGGAGAAGAATGCGTATTTTATTTTATCAGTTGCTTTCGTGTAAGAATTTCGTCACTGATCTTGTAAAATGTTGCCGTGAGTAAATATTCTTAATTATGATTTGGGTGATGAATTCAGTCATCAGGGTATTTTGTATTTATTTTATTTAAGAAGCCCCTTGTTATACATTTAGATAAGGTGTAGTGTACGAGGTCTAGAAATTTTATTTTCGACATGATAATATAAATGATTTAATGTAACTTTTTATTTACAGATAGGTATCAGGGATAGTTCATAAAATACAGAGGAAATAAAAATTACGTATATTTATTTTCAAACGGTGTGAGTTTTCTGCAAAATATTTTCTTAGTTAAATAGAACGGTATATATATATATTCATTCCAAAATTTTCTTCAATATTTTTAAATGAAATGAACATTTTTTATCATCAAAGCGTCTAAAGATAAAATATTTGATGGTGATATTTGCATAGTATTGTTTTATGTTCAAAGAAATGGAGCGGGTATTTATTTATATAGTATAGACAACCTACAATATTTATTTGCTTTTGCCATGTGTTAAGAAAATATGTACCGCCATATAACTAATAATTTCATACTATCTGAGATCTCTCTATATCTTTTCTCACAATGTTTATATCATGTTTGAGTTAATTAAAAAAGTTATCAGAGTTCCATCAAGTCAATATAAGTAGGAAACAGCACCAAAACTAGCCAAAAAACGGCCTTTTAACTTTTTGATTTTTTTTAATACGTTATAATTTATTGAAGGATATTTTTAAACAAAAAAGGACAATCACAGTGTTATGTAACCATAATAATTTTTATTAAAAGACAATAACGGAAAAATTTGTTTTGGTCTAAAAAATATTCTATATTATTTTAGTCGATATCTCCAGAATGATTGAGATAAAATGTTATTTTAAATAAGTTTTATTTTATAAGACAAAATTTGAACTCCTTTTGAACATTTTATGTAAATATGCAGAAGGACTTGAAAAAGCGATTTTTTTCATTTTCTTGCATTATTTTACAGATGTAAAGATAGATATATCTTTATATTAAGACAATTGTATCGGATTTATCTGCATTGGTTTTTAGACCATAAAAACGTACTTATTACACGTTTTTACTACTTTTTAGGGTAAATATATGTGTATATACATATGTATGTATATATATATATATATATATATATATATATATATATATATATATATATAACAAGGAAGACTTTATTTCAAAGTATAGAAAAGTTTCAAAGTTTGGTGAGGTACGCTAATACAATACATGTTTTTAAAAATATTATATTTATTCCCAGAATATGGCATTCCATAATCATTTTGATAAGAAAACAAAAAACATTTGTGAAGGGGGATTAGGAAGGACTAAGACGTTCAAGTTTACATAGTTCTTGTGAGTATTTTAGGATCAATATTTATTTATTTATAATAATGTTCTTAAAAATTAAGAATGCCATCAAAAAAGATGACGGACGCAATTAAAAAAAAGAGTTAAAAAGAGAGAGAGAGAAGAGAGACTGTTATAAAATTATCACTAAATTAAAATAAAATTGTATTGTTTTTTTATGTGGATGATTAATCAGAAATGGTTTAATGTACAGAAGTAAATAAATAAAAAGAGAGTTTTATAAACTTCGGGATTAAGGAATGTACGATTTACGAACATCAACACCGTGATGCGTAATAAAATGTGTTTTTCAATCGTTGGTTCTTTTGTCTGGTTCTCGTGGAGAGTAAAACACTCACTTTATGATTATATCCTATGTCGAAATAAGCCAAGGTTTTCTCGTTTTTGAAAAAAAATTCCTGATTAATAAAATTCCAGAATAAATGTCGGGACCTATATCCGAATTTTGTCGCGAGGAGAAAATTATAAAAACTGTGAACCCAAGTGAACAAGTGCAAACTTCACCTCTGGCGTAAATATTCGTCTGTTAGAGCTTCAATTAGAAATGTGATCGTTTTTTTCTACGGTACACTTATAAATATGATAGTAATTCCTAAAAACAAAAATAAATAAAAAATAGAAGTTTTCGATCAAACCAAAAATATAATGTAAAAATTTCATAAAAATTGATTATAGCAGTTCCTAAAATATTTGTGTATTATATAACATCATATGAACACCAACGCGATATATTTAGAATCTCTTATAATTTAGTGTTACCGATATAGTGTAGAATAAGTCCACTGTAAAGATTGCTATTTACTATTAATTAATAAAGTAATACAATGATCTTGAGAATTATTTCTCCATTTTCACAGTGTTAGTTATAACTTTTGTTAATTTACATGTTTTTTTTATATCTTTAATTATAAATACTGGTTTTTTTTATCGTACGTGTTTTTTTTCGCAACGCCCTCAATTAAACACGAAAAAAGCATTTTCTTGCTTATTTTATTTCATACAATTTTAATAATCTACATAAAACTATGTATTATTACTTTACTCACTAATTTCAAATTATATGTGTGCAGTTTGTAACAGAAAAAATTAATAGCAGTTCGGGCCATCACTTCCCCTTATCATTACTTAAAATGATAATGGCCATTCGTCTTTCAGTTTCAATGAGACTATTTATTCAACTCAATTTTATGCTACATTTAGGCAATGAAAGATAAATGTGGTTATCGCTTAATAAGACCAGTATTCTGTTTATATAGTCTACTGTAAAGAATACGAGATATCTCGCACGCGTGAGCGGTGTTCAGATTTACTGCAAGGGATATTTGTAATTTTTTTATTTTAGTTATTTTCCTTTGCTTTAATGTACATTAATATTCTCAAGATGAAGCGAACTTATAAAGAAAAAGAAATAATGTGGATTTCAACTGAGACTAACTGTAAAATGTAGGTAAAATATTTTGTAGTGAAAGCACCTGCAATTTAAAATTTGAATGATGTATTCATTTGGGAGTAAAAACGAAATCAGAGTGTACAAATTTGTTTAAACCTTTCAAGTATTTTGATTACCAAAGATTTAGCATTAAATTAGTTGATCAGAAAAAATAGTATCATTGTTAAACTACTTTAGTAAACTTTTAGGAAGATTTCTTAAAACATAAAGTAAATTTGAATTAGATATGTGGCATCTATCGAATGGTTATAGAAAGTAAGTTCCAGAAAATATTTTTCATCCAGTATTATTAATCCTACCAAGAATATTACTATAAAAAGGATCAATTTTCATAATAAACATTTTGCCTAAAAAATAGTGAGATCAAAGTAGCCAAGTTGCAGATATATTTTTTCTATAGAAATATAAATGAATCTGACTTGGCCACAGTGAAGACTGTTACTTTCTGAATATAAGACGATAAGTATCTGAAAAACTATTCAGAAAGAAAATTTTACGATGAATAGATAAGAATTTATTGTGGTCAAGTTCAATGTTATAATAGATATAATATTCAATAAATCTAGACGCAAAGCTCCAATTCACTTATCTACTCTTTTCTAACAACGCTGTGCAAGGTCTTGGCTGCTTTTTATGGTTAACTTTTTAGAAGAAAAATTTGGCCTTTTTCAGAGTATCATTTTTGATGATATTTAATTTCAATTTATCTAGTTCCTTTAATGCCTCATGACTGACGCAGTTAAGATAGAATTAATATTTTATATGGCTCTCAATTTTTGCTCTCGTTTTTTTAACGGTTTAGTCAGTCGCATTACCCATTTATAATCTTTAATTTTTTTGAGAGAGCACTACTTAAATTTCATCAAAAGAAAACTCTGCTCTTTTAATAGGTGGAATTTAATATTGTTTGTGCTAAATATTGGGATTGTAATTAATGAAATGAACGCTCTCAAACATCTCCCCCTTAGACAATCCGGCGTAAGTTTGGAGAAACGTGGAAACAAACCGGGTGTTGATTAGGGCATTGATGAGACTATCTCCCTGGTTTTTATGTTTAATTATAGCGTATGGCATACATATAAAGTATTATGTTCATTGCGGCATATATGTAAATTATGATATAGGCTCCATTGTAAACCTCGAAATTATAACAGGTTACATTTCCAGCGACATGGCTGAATTCAAGATTTTTATTGCTTATTTTTCTGGTCTTTATATTATCACCCGAATTAGTAATCATAATACACGCTAACTAAATAAACATCATAATATTTTTGGAGGAGAGGCCTCGACAACGGAGGCATCAAAGAGACCAATATTAATCGATTATAGTTCATATACTATAAACAAGAGTGAGCAATCCACATACTGACTTATAACCAGATATTTCTAGCATGATGCGGTTATAAATTTAGATGTTAGGATAATTTTGACCGTGTTCGTAACAAATTTATACCCAATGATATTCCCAATGATACCTGTTGCACATTGTTTGATCTCACTCCTGAAGTGTATACAATGTTTCTGTTCTAACATTATATGGATTAAAAACATGACCCGACACCTAGTGTGTAAATTCTTATATAGATCGCTGCCCATTATCAGATTTAAACTCGGATTTTTCGTCAATAAAAGGTTCCATAGTAAATTATATAAGTAACAAAAATATTGATGTGCTTAAAGAAACCACCTGCATGTAATATAGTTTGTATAACAGTCGAAGTACTAAGCGGTTCACAATTTTAAAGAAGAAAATATATGGTTAATTTATGTTTAGTTTTCTAGAGAGATAGCTCTCTTCACAATACAGCCCTAAAAACTATGTATGAGATTTGATAGGTCCATTAACATAAATTTTATTTCTAGCCAAAAATTTGTGCCAATATTCAATTATCCATCTTTTATGGAACTGCTCTATGGGTTCTAACTATCTGTTGGCGAGTGTATAAGTATGAGTTGAGTTACGAAAATGAAGATTATTGGTGTTAAATATCTCGGAAACGACTATAATGTTGTAATTTTAAAAATATTATAATTAATTGGACATAGGGTTTGGAGTTAAATTATGGAAATGTCAAAAAAGTTTTGACTTTTTTGACATTTCCATATCTTAACTCGGTTAGAGCGGTTAGGTAGTGTGGTTTTAAACTTATTGCTAGTGCTATTGGCAGTCAGATTATTGCTTTGAAAGGTTAACAAAGAATATGTGAATAGTATTGTTCACAATATATGAGTCAGTGTTCACAATATATCTTACCATTTTAAATACAAATACAATATTTTTATTAATCAATAACAAACAAAAGGTATAAAAAGAAAGAGTGGAAATTTTTGATTATTTTCGTATAAAATACCAATTAGTTGACAAGTTTGGGTTGATTTAAAACGATAAAACTCAAATAAAAATAAAAAACTTACAAATTACAAATAAAATGAGTATGTTTTTAATAATTGAATATATTTGGCGTTAATTTTGTAGAAATTCATTATTCACAATTAAATGAAACTACGTGATTCTAAACTACGTAATAATACTACATTATTTCTACTTTCTTTAATTTCTTTACCACGACCTAGGTTTCGTTATATTACAACATCTTCAGGTGGGATATTAGCAAAGATCTTTGCTAATATGCAAATGTTCTAAATTACATAAACTGAAGATAGATCACTAGATTAACGTATTTATAAAAAGTTTTTTTTCGTTTCAGCTCTATGAAAAAGATAACATTTTAAATAAAAGGATAAGGAAAAATAATGGGTAAAGAACAACATAAACGAGTAAGAAATCTAAAGAAGACTGAGAAGATTGCGTTTTTAAATTTTTAATGTTTTAAATAAATGTTGTATTACAATGAGCGTAAAATTTATATAATTTTCAAGAACATATTTGAGAATACAAGCAAATTAGTAACGTAAGTTCTTGATGTTTCGTCGTATATAATTTGGACTTTCCTTTAAAAAACAAAAAATAAAAATGAGAAAATTTCATACTTCTCTAAATATAAAATGAAAATAATTATTAAAAAATGTTCATTTCTTAATATTTTTTTGAATATAATAATTGTTATTGGTAAAGACACAAGCACTTTTTAAATTAGTTCATTGAAGTACATTCTTCGAAATATAATTTTATACGTTAAGGAAGAACAGACTTTGTTTCATATTACTTTTCCCAAAGTATTGGAAGTAAGTTTGAACAATTTGAATAATATTTATTACGTAGAAAAAACTATTTAAAAGCACAAAATTGCTTTGACATTCTTAATTGAAACCGTAGTGTTTTTTATATTCCAATTGTAGTTGCACGGGTATTTAATAGCTACTCTAATACATATTTAATATTTTATAATCTTTTTTAATTCAGATTAAATAAATATTTCGTTAGAACAAGTTTTGAAACAGTTTTGCAGAATTCGATAAGATATACAGATAATCACTATGGTGTTACTCTTATCTCGTATTATTTTCAATATTGATACATGTTTCATTGCTTTTTTTCAAATATGTGTAAAAAATGAATAACATGATGGTTTTAATTATACATGAATCCTACATACGTTATAAATTTTATGTACATATTTAATCATCGCTTTTATAATTGTTTATCGGAAATTATCACTATATCGTCATTTTGGTAGACAAGTAATGTGACTATGAGTCATTCTCACAATTTGTCACAGCAGATTGCGAGATTTGCAATACGCAATAAGCAAAAAAATCTAATTTTTTTAAGAATTTAATAACGCAATAAATTATTCAGTAATACAATAAATTATCACAATAAAAATTAATACTTTGATTTTAGGACCTTCCTTCCTCCACCAAACTTCCTCCTTTATTTTCTTTCCGTTAATTGGTTTAGTGAGTAGTTAATAGATTATTGATTTGTAAATTTTTGTTCACCGGGTATATGAATGAATACTACTTTATTCTTTTCCTTATTGTTTTAGTAAAAATCCATCCTCGAAGGCTGTCAAATATATAATATTTTTTTCAAAAAAAGTTATTTTAAAATTTTTGGAATTGTAATGGATTTATAAAACGATATAAAAATAAAATAGAAATAAATTTAAAAAAAAAATACAAAATAAACACGAATATCAACTAAACTATCACGACAGATAATATTATGAACTTGGCTATTTGGCTTGTTATCGATTAAATTTATTCTCTTTATGTGGTTTGTTAAATACATTTCAAATAAACTGTTTTTTTCTATTCATTGATTTAAATTATCTGTTTGTCATTATCGTAAAATGTTTGAATTTTATTTAAGACATAAATGTAGTATAAGAAACCATAGGTATTACAGTGATTATAATTTTTTATCTGAATCGTACAGAATAATATCAAAATGTCTTTTCTTTATTATAGTGTTCATTATATTAATAAAATACTCTATTGGTTATATCTGTACCATTTGTCGATCTTATTGCCATAAAAAATATTAAATAAAGTTTGTTCTTTGAATGGCTTTGTTTGTTTAAAGCTTTGATAAATTAGCTTTTGAATTAAATATTTATACGCTTAATTTAAATTTATTTTGGATGAAAATATATTTTTATTTTTATTAAAGAGAAAGGAAATATAAATTTTCTACGAGTTGTCCTATAACATTGTTCTTATTCTTAAAATTTGATCCATCATGTCCCTTATTAGATTGGCCTCTCTTTTCCTTTCGACTCTTTCTTTTCTTTTCAACTCTTACATACCTTCTCTGGATTTTATTTCCAACGCTTAAATTTCTTCTCTTCAGATTTTGGATAGAAACAATATCTACAAGTAAATAATTATATATTACTATCTTGGTAGATAATATCGGCACTGCGGTCTAAACTATACATTACTTCCTATTTGTCGATGACATGAAGATTTTTTGTAATGATTAGAGGTATAGTAGATTGCAAGTTGCTACAGAGCGATATCAATTTTGTTTTCAAGTGGAGCTTTCTGCGGCTCAATCACGTAAATCGTTCTTTGATAAGCTGCCCTGGAGACGGTTGCTACGTCAACGTACTAACTTGACTTGACTTTTCGTGGTCATTTGGCGGATGTAGCCAGCAAGATATTCAGGATTCGTGTTAAGTAAAGGGATTTCCTTCAATTAACATATTATATATGACTTTAATCTGAAGTAAGTTAAAAAATCAGTTATGTTATTTAGAGCCCACATAAAGCTAAATATTATTTAAAGTATCTAAAAAATCGTTTCTTCGATATTTGTACATATGACGATATGGTTACCTCCTTTATCTATTTTCTACCAATTTTTACTTGGATATGCTGAATTATCATAGGTTGCAAGTTTTTTGGTTAAAATTTAATTTCCAATCGCTAAATGGAAAAAAATTATATGCTAGTTTATTAGAAAAAAATTGCACCAGATCCTTATATGTTTGTGCTTAGAGAGAATAAAGTAATTGAATTATGTGATTATTATGTTTTGAAATGTTATTAATTTTAATTAATTGTCTCCGTTATTGAAATTCATGGGTCAATAGTGTGCTGTTTCCATAACTGTATGTAAATAAGTAAATAATTTAAAATAAATAAATATTTGGTTCCGTTTAATTGTTTAGTTTTTGATGTTCTGCAGTTTGCACCATTGTAAATAATTTGTTTGAAGTTTCACCAAAAACGAAGTGTATAAATTTGGTACTTTCATTTTAATATTGCAAATATGTGTTATCACATGCACGAGGGAAGTTATCAATTTTGTCCTTCACGCAAGTTAAGACTTGTCAATTGTGACAATATATATAATAAGTGTTACTTATTACTAAAGGTAACTATAAAAATACACATAAAGAACCCATACAATTTTTAACACAAGTGTAAGTTTCATTATTTTTCATTTTCTCATTATAAATCGCCATAGAATAAACAAGATTTGGATTATAGAACCATAACCACATTTTCTAATGTAATTTTGGTGGCCTAGTTTGTGTATTCAACAGGTAAATACTCAGTTGAGGTTTGGCATTCACAATGATGCCAATGATCCAGCGACCCGGTATGTTTATACGACCCGTATGCTTCACACTGTTGACGAAGGTGTTCCTGATTCGGGTAATGTTATTTCAGTTGATTAGTATGATTTACATAATAAAATAAGACTAGAGGAAATCCCTCAGAATCTTTATAAACAACAATCTTAAGAAGCACGATGCCAACGTTATGATTAATATTTTTTGCTTTGTCCGTTTTGAAATACTTTCATGCAAAATCCAGTGTTTCTTTTCACTGTAAGGTCTAGCGAGGTTACGGGGAACGGATACCTTAAGGACAAGGAGAAAATATGCGTCTGACTATGATGAATGTGAGAGGTGCTGCTTCCTATTGGAGACGATGTTGTTCAGAATTGATTGCCACGGTTAGAATTCTCCGATGTCCAACATACTGTATAACTTTGTCCTGTAACGATTTAAATTGGCCAGATATGACAAAAGCGTTACTTATTACTAACGGTGGTCATTTTTTTAAAGCAGAAGCACTGTTATTTTCCGAATATTTAGAATTAGTGAAGAAATATCTAGTGGAAGTTGTACGTTAGTTTGCTATACGTGTAAATGCTTTAACTTTTAAAACTTTTAAAAATAAGTAACACCTGCTTGAGAGATTCTATTCAAGATTATTGGTATCGGGTAGAATTTAAAAATAGAAATAATTCGCATCTACATATCTTGTTGTTTTGTGACAGGTTTCCAGATTTTGTACCATGAAATATATATATTAGTAATTGAAAGACTTATCTCGGGATCTTTATCCGTCTCTACTTAGTTTGGTTGAAAATTTAAAATTACATAAAAGCACAGCCACTCGTCACAAAGATCGCAATGATAGTTTTTGTCGATTTGGATATCAAAAGCATCAGTAGTCACCACAACGTTTTTAAGTCCTCATGAAGTGCTGTCTAACAGTGGTCGATTTTGCATATTAAAAAGAACAGCCAATGAGTCTATGGTTAATAATTACAATCTTGAACTCCTTTCTCTGCAGCAGGGTGACATGGATATACAATTATGTGGCTACGTTACGGTTATCGCGTATTATGTGACCAAATATGCTAGTAAATGTGAATTCAATGATACTAGGAATGTAGTTTGGGAAGCAATCACAAAGGCAAAAAGAAGTGGAGGCACCATATGAAACCATTTGACCAAATCAAAAACTACACCAATGAAAATTATTTGCAGTTTCGATGGCTACTCTATCACAGTGACTTGTCAATCCTCCCAAATGTGTATATCGTCTTTGCCATCTTTTCATCTGTAAACCTGAAATGCGATCCCGGCTGCTGCATTTTAACAGTGATGACACAGCAATTTATAATAATGATTTCGACCGTCCCGTGCTAAGACCTATTGCAGAGCATAAGTAACGCTGAATTTGCGGTCAGTTGTGAACCAGTATTTTATATAAAATAGCCTGAATATGATGATGACATAAAAATGAGAGATCTTGGCAACTAGCTGTTAAGATACATTACATTGAGATAATAAGATAATGTGGATACGTAACAAACTGGCAGTGTTATGCACGCACTATTGCACCATCAACAACGATAAAGAAACATATTATATAGCCAAATTATTTGCCATATATGGTTCCTAGATAAAAACCAACTTTTATTAGAAGGAGAATTAGCTGAAGACTATAACTATATTAAATATTTTACAATTTATTAAATAAAGCAGAGAATTTTAGAGTTTTGATATCATGGATCACGGATTTCAACATTAAGTCTTGGCCAAATTTATATGAGACTACCCCTTCTTCCCAATATAAAAAAAGAATGAGTTATCAAAATCAGTTGATATGGTATTGAATTATAAGTCCATTTGTCATGAAAATACTTAAGCAAATTTCAGTGTTTTCATGATTTTTTCATAGATCCCACCAGAATATTCATCAGAATTTGAAAATAATAATAAGGAACCACCCCTAAACTACCCTTTTCCAATGAAAAAAGAATCATTGAAATCAATATACTTGGTAAAATGTGATCGCTGAACATAAAAAAGATTCCGACGAATTGAGAAATTCTTTCTTTTTTATGAAGTAGTGTCTGATGGACTTGAAGCCATTTGCTAATTAATGTTTATTACTTTTAATTTTGTAGATAATTAAAAAAAATCAGCAACGTTCGCAGGTTAAATCTCTTCTAAGAGCTTTTTATAGAAAGTCCGTGCTTACCAAACCCGCCTTGGGACGTTCTCCATTCACTCATTAAGGTGTAAATAATTTTCAACTTTGAAGAGATTGAAGCATTTTTATATATATTTATTTTGCTCCACATTTTTGATATATTTTTAACCGACTTCAAAAAAGAAAGTGGTTATGTAATATTATAGTATGTATGTAAAATTATTGGAACTGCAGAATAGTGATAAGTACATGTCTGTACGTATTATTTGCCCACGGTACCTAAAACGGTTAACTGGCTTTTTTCTCAAACTATTTAATCCTAATTTACAAAAACACTGCATATATTTCTTTGGTACGTACAAATATACTCAAGGAATTTTCTTTAAATTTCTACCAAATGACACTGAATAGATTAGATGCTTTTTAATTTCCAAAAATCACACAAGTTGTATAAATGTAAATTTAAAAAATGAAAGAATACCTATTAATTTTTCCTAATTAAAATTTAACAAATTAATACTTAAGTGAAACTCTCGCTCGAACCGATTACTCGTCATTTGTCATTTTCTTGATAAATACAAATTTCGGGCAGTGAAACTTCATATGTCAAGACGTAATTACTCAAATTTTAAAAATTAATATTTTTTTAGCATTTAAATGTAACTCTCGCTCAAGCCCTTGCTTTTAATTTTTTTATTTGTCTGATTAACACAAATTACGGATAGCAATCAGTAAGCGAAACATCATGCGTCAAGACGCGAATCCATTACATTGGAGAGTTCCCTTAAAGAAATGAAATAAAAACTAATTTAAACCTACTTCACAATATAGGTGGGTCTCTATTTTGTTTTGAATATGTACATTTAACATAACTTAGCTGGCACCAACCTCAAAACAATTTGTTATTACCTGCTTTTGTATTGATTTTGTGTATATTATAAAATATCGAATATATTTGGCGTTCATTTTGTAGAAATTCATTATTCACAATTAAATAAAACTACGTGATGTAGTATTATTTCTACTTTCTTTAAGTTCTTCACCGCGATCTAGGTTTCGTTGTATTACAACATCTTCAGGTGGGCAATTTCTTCAGCAAAGATAGTTACTATCATTACAACATCTTCAGCAAAGATAGTTACTATCATTTAATTGTGTATATTATAAAGCTTATTATTTCTTCCTTTTTGGCTAATTTAATTGTTTTAAGTGATGTAGGCACCTAACTACATTATAAAGTTTGTTTAATTTTTTTTAATTGGTTTTTAATTCCTCATTTTCAGTTATAAGTAAGATAGTATGTAATACTAGTAGTACTTATAATGTTAGTTAATTTTACATTATTAATTAAACATTCTATTGCTACACTTGTATATTGGCAATACGAATATCAAATACAGTTAACAATTTAAATCTTATTAACTACTCAACCGATGATAATTAAAGTTTTACTGTACCTTAATTGAAAGATACTAAAGCCAATTTTTGTAATGCGATTATTAGTTTCGGGGAATATGTGGACAAACATACAAACAAACATATATACATATGTACATATATACATGCGTACAAATATACATACAAACATACATACGAACATTTTGTATTTCTAATAATATTACATATATGCAAGCCGAATTAATAATCTTCCTGTGTTTTGAAGTTAGTTAAAAAAAGTGTAAAGCAAAATAATTACTAAATCTTAAGCACAAAAATTTTACAAAAAACTCTTCGAAGGGATTTAGACCTGTGAACTTTTCCGATTTTTCTTTAATTATTAGCAAGATAACAAATAGTAAATATTGATTAGCGAACGGCTTCAAGTCTAAGATCGGTGAGAACATCAAAGAATATTTCATAGTTTTTGATATTGTTAGTTACCATTAACAACGTGAATTTTAAAAACTAATATTTTTTTGTCTAATAATTATGTAATTTTATTTCCTAAAATTTCCGTATGAAGTAAACATTTTTTCACGTCAGTTATAAACATATGTGAAAGTTCGATATATGAATAATATCAATTTTCACAATTCTAAAATATTCATTTTAATGTAATGCATAACATATTTATGAAATTGGTACTCAATTGGTATTTTTAAAATAGATGGCAACTGCAACATATTTTCTTAATTAACTGGCTTCGGCAAACTATAGGCCTCGATAGGCCATTTTTGAGACCCCGCCCAAACTATGACCTGCCACGTAAACTGCCACTCCTCTCACCCCATCTTAATGTAGTTTTAAAATGCATTTTTACTGTATTCTATTTCTGACAAAATCATATTTTCAAAATTAATTTCAACTTTTGTAAATCTATGTATATGACTACAATTGCAAGAAAATTGGGACAAATGAAATAAATTTGTTTTTAAATATATTTCATGTGTCCCAATATGATTTTGTGAGAAATGTGATTTTGTGAGAATGAATTTTTACTGTATTCTACAGTAAAAATTCATTTTAAATTTAAAAATGGAAAACTACATTAAGATGGGGTGAGAGGAGTGGCAGTTTAAGTGGCAGGCCATAATTTTAAAGAGCCTTTATTTATTAAAGTTTTTTAACAAAGCTCTCTTAATTCAAAACGAAATTATTAGTTACGAGTAGAACTCACTCTACGATGATTACGTCCATTCCGTATATAAGTAGTTAAGATTATATCGTATTATTTGTTAAGCTACTTAAGTTACAAGTAACAATAAACTCTTAAATATGTAAAAAAAGTGAAATTATGAATAATTGCTATAGACTACGTATTAATTGCTAGTAACACTGTTTTTATAATTTTGACATGAGTAGTTTCATATATAGAAAGGGGAAATACACTTTTTCAGTAACATTTCTAGAACTCAAGATTCAAGTACCAAGTTTTCTAATCTTTTAATATCCTTAATTAGAAATTATCCTGCGAATTAAAGAAAACTACTTATCTTATATTATAATAATACCAATAAGTACAATAAGGTAATAAAAGGAACAATAGGTCAAAAAACATTTGTAAATTAAGATGCTTACATAATTTTATATTAAAATGATTTATGTCTTTCCTCGTATATTTGAGATTAATTTGAAATATACGTATTTTGTTTCTGATTTATTGAATCGTTTCATAAAATGGATTTGCTGAATACTATTATGACAATAGACGTTCGTTTTTAACGTCGCAATTCCACGATAGTATCATATTTTAGAAATGTTAGCACGATTCAAGTGTGGCGGATTCAACTTTTATTCATTTTTTGTGTCCCTGTCCATTTTTTCAAAGCATATAAATTATAAAATAAAATATATTCTTAATAAATCTTAAATTTTAACTAATTTATTTAAAGAAAATGAATAAAATATAATCGATAGAATTCTTTTAGAAAAAAATATTGAGTTCATATTTTCTTGGGTCTACCTTACTCTTCAAAGCAGTGGTATCAATCATTATTAAAGACAATCGTGATAGCATTTCCTTTTAATAAATACTGTACTTTTGGTCTAAATTAATTCTATAAGTATTCCACTTTTCGTTTCTTCTTCAAAGACTAACGATATCTCAATGACAAAAAGATGGAAGTTATTTTTCTATTAAAGATTATTTAATAGTCAATTGTATTTAAGATTTATGACTTTGTTTTATAACCATTGTACGCAGGTTAATAATTCTTTATTAAAATACAATTTACATGTTAGTTGAAAAATGAATACTTTCTTGTAATGGAGTAGGACCACTAGGCAAAAAGGAATTCATTGGAATAGCTATTGTTTTATTGTAAATAGTTAAGTAAACCTAACTTACACCTACCAATTGTCTGAAAAGAGTAATTTATTTTTACGGCATAAATCTTTGAACCATATCATAGCTAAGATCCAAAAAATACTTACTATATCGGCATTAAAGTTTAAATATAAATAATTTTTTATTATAAAATAAAGCACATTTATATAGATATGAGGCGTTTTTCTCTTTGACGCTTTTTACTATATGTTAAGAATATATATATAATTATATAAAATATAGCACACTTTTTTCCATATGCTAAAAAGAGCACAAAATATTAAAAAGACGCACATAAAGAACGGATCAAAATATAGGCAAGCACGGAACCGTAAAATAAGATGTATTTAAACGTCGTAACCAATCCAAAATGAGCTTATGAAAAGCAAATGCCGTGTTCGCCCTCGTGAACCGGAGTTCTCAAATGAGAAATGGAACTTTATCGTGAGGTAGAATATTCAAAGACACGTAAGATGAAAATAGAGCGGAACTTTTTGCTACTTGGCGGCAATGACAGCTCTAACGGTCTTGAATGAATTTTGTAATGTTTGCTCAAAAAAAAAATTAAAAACTTGTTAACTAAATTCTCCTGATCAATATTTTTTGCAGAATTCTTTGATCCGGTAAAATAGTAAATTGTAGTAGGTTTAAATATTTTATACACAAACAGAAAACTTCAAAATTTACATGTCATTATTGAGGCTATTGAGCGGTGCGGATATGAGCAGGTACTGAAGCCTAATGGTATTTCGAAAAAACTTCAACTTAAATATGTGGGAAATTTTAAAAAAATAGAAGCGATATATGAAGAAATACTAATTCAAAATATCAAGTAGTTTTCAGGTTTATAAATAAAATGATTAAATACATTTTAGCACTGAACGTTTCTTACAAGGAACATAAGGACACAATAAAAAGAATAAAAGTTTAAATATCGATTTTAATAATATTTATTTATGGCGATTAAATTAGTAATAATAATGCATATAATATACAAAATTAATTTATACAAAATACGTCCCCATTTTCATCGGAAAATACGTTCAAAAAAACCTGCTATAAAATTAATCTAATCTTAAACAAATTTTATAAGCAATTAAAAGTTTCTTTTTATAAAAACAATAACAATATGTCACTAGTATTGTTACACAATTTCGTTATCACTTTTTATATTAATTTAGATGATTTGTCCTATTAATAAAATAAAATATTATTTCACAGTCCCAGGTAAATGATATACATTGTCAATTATTCTTTCAAAAAGAATATACTTATTTTTGCAGAATATCTTTCTAAAACGTGTTTATTGACATATGTCCACTAATTTTGTTTATTTTCATACAACGCTTGTTATTGTATTTTTATTAACATAGAAAGCATTCTAAATGCATATAAGGACATATTTCATGTTTAGCCTCAAGATACGGCCACACATTAAAGTTAAAAGTAATGGATCTTTAAGGTAGTGATTCAAGGTAGATGCAAAATTCATATTCATTCACTTAGTTATATAATACAAGTAATATTATAAATTAATATTACAATTAATCTAAATGGACTCTTGCGATAATGCCTGGATATATTTACCCAATTCTTTCTTGTTTCATATTTGAACATTATATGAAAATACGAGGAGCGTTGTTTACACCAACAAAGTGATTAATAAATTGAATTCCAAGTTTAAAAATATAAATTCCATATACACATTTAAAAGTCGACTTAAAATTAAAATTTTATTTGCGCTTAGTTTAATGATTATTGTAACTTCTCTGAAAAATTCCTTCGAATGAATTTTGTGGCCATTTGTGAAACATTATTTGATGTAGCCAGATAAATGTACAAAAACATTTAAACAATGTTATACTGAAAGATCCCCAAAAAAATGAAACGGAATAAAGAATCTAAAAAAATTAATCAGTTAATAAACGAGCATTAACTAAATCTGCTGGAATAAGGTGCTTGCAAGGAATTTACATGAGTGGATTAGGAAATAAATTAAAATGAGTTATCGATATGAGAATTGAATAACTTTGAATCTAAATAATTTTTCTTGGTTTTCATTACATTCTACTAAATTCTAATAAATATTTGTTTATGTATTGATAAATGACGTAATATAAATCACGTAATTAATAACATGATCTTTCAAACGTTCCGTAAAATTCTTATATTAGTCCATTTTACCAATTAGGCTGAGTCAATAAACTTCTTGTGTGGATAAAGGGACATTTAAAATCGAACTTCTTATCTAAAAGGCATTAATTTTAAAATTTAGACATTTTGAGTTCAAAAAGGTACAATTATTTTCTTTGTAATAAAACGGTTTAAATTAACGCGGAAACATGAACTGGGCTTTTCTCCATCACGAATAATTAAAGTTTAATGCTAATTACATTTCTGTTGGGAATATAAGACTTTCCATGCGGGTAGATAATTAATACAGCAGTAATTATTGACAAGAATAAAAAAAAAATTTACAATCCAGAAAATTGTTTCTAAAAGTAATAACTTATCATAAATTTAAAAATTCGACTGTGTCATTTAGCCAAAGCGATAATTAAGTTTATCTGCAAAGACTGTGTATAATCTTAAAAATGGGTTACATTGAGATTAGATATTTATATACTGCTATAAAATGATCCTGCAGGTCACGTTTTATATGTTATCAATACAAAACATCAAATAATAAGAAGAAAAAAATTTCATAAAAGTCATTTTAAAAAAAATTCAATTACTTTATAAACTACCCAAAAAATTGTGGCGATCAGTAAATAACATAAAAAGGGAAATCATTCCGAAATGAAATATCGTTGGAATAACTAACCTACCGTTTATAAATTTTGTCAAACTATAATTATACAGGCATAAACAATATTTTGGTACTATTGTCAAAAATAACTAATAATTTAAGCTTCAATTTACGGATGGAACTTTATTACAACTTTGTAAAACTAATTGTAGTTTTTATAAATTGGGTCCAATTGATTGTTCCTGAATTGAGGTACTTTTTCGTGTATCGGAATATTATTTCCAAGTTTTAATAAGGTAATTATTATAATAAAGAATATCGATTTATTGAACACGGAGCTGGAGTAGTATAATAAGCCCCAATTATTAGATATAAAATATACCTATATTTTATTTTATTATAAATTATGAAAGACGCATTATTTGATTTTAGTTTTCTTACAGATAAATATTGGTTTTCTTACATCGTGAAGTACCTATTAAATTAATCAGTATGGCATCGTTTCCGCATATAATTAATTTTCCCTCAAGAGGTGAAATAGCTCCAAAACACTTATTGCATCTATCCATTCTTTATTGTAATGTATCCAAATTTTTCTTTTTTTTGGCTAATGCTCCTTTGTTTTTCAATATTAGTTCCGGGAGTTCGCCATCTAATGCTTTGGTCAGTGCTTTGTAGGAAGGCTTCGTTGATTACCCTGGTTTCAAATTATTAAGGAAATGTAGTATTGTAGGAGGAGAGTAAATAAAGAACTTTGGAAGTTTTGGTTGCACGCTATATTCATATTATACAATTTTAATTAATTACCCTTAAAACGAATCAATTAATTTATTTCATGGAAAGGTAAGATTTTATCATTGGCTGAGCAATAAATATGTCTAATACACGAGAACACAGTTGAATGCCACAAATAAAGAGCTACAGCAGGTACGTGCGGCGGAAATGATCACGTCTTAGACATTTATTCTATCGGCGTTAAACGTAGTATTTTTTTGAGTTTCGCCATTTTTCATGGAAAACTGTAATGTATAGTCATACCGTGTTAACTTTTATGTTCTTATATCAGAATGTGTGACTTGACAAATAGCTGATTTTTCTTTTATATTTCAGTTGTTCGAAATAGGTTTCTTTGCTATAATATTTTAGTTAAACCTTTCCTTTTGCCAATATAGATTTTATTTACTGTAAAAGATAGGTGTTCTAATTTGATGAAAATTTTCCTTGTCCTAAGAATATAAATAATTATCTCGTCTCTAGGATTTCGTGTTCGAAAGGAAATATATTATTTCATTCCGTTGAAGTTTAGTCTGTTTGCCAGTTACCACCTTTTAGCTTGTGAAACATAAATTAACCAAAATATTTAATAGGAAATGAAAGGTCACTCTAGTAAAAACAAGCGTGATGGAAATAAGTGATTAAACTTGCATAGATGGCCTGAATATTGTAAAATAATAGTAAATTTATCAGTATAAACTTTATAGTGTTGTAGTAATTTCTTCTCAAGCTAATTATTTATTATTTACAGATTGTGTAAAGCTAAACTTTAACCGCTGTTTCCCAAAAGTTTTATCATGAAAGTGCGATATGCACGTTTTACTTTTTTTTGAGAGATAATAATATGATAATCTTATTGTCTCTCCACTAACACCCTTCTTCCTTCCTTCTCCGAAAAACCTTCTACTTTCCACCGATAAAACCTTCCTCCCTAACTTTAATTGACGCTTTGAATTGGACACTGACGTAATATTTTCCTAATTTTGATAATAGTACAAAAGAAAGATCAAAAACTTTTAATAATAGGAAAAAATTAAATTGATGGTGAATAAGTCATTATTTGCTAATTTGAAGCATTATTCATATTTAAGATCTATTAATCACAAATATAAGAAATAAGCAAATTTTTGCTACTTTAAAAAATAATAGCGCTATTAGTAAAATCGGAAATTAAAATTTAAATGTATTCCAAAATAAAAAACAATGCTTATGCTTATAACGATATTCTACATGATTAAATAAATGATATTATTTGTATAAAAATCTTTGGATACTAGACAATTGTTACAAGATGTATACATAAATAAATTAACTTTCAATTAAAACTAGTATACAATGAAATTAGTGTTTATTTTCATTTAATTAGTTCAGTTCTACAAAATTTAGAAGAATTATTTGAGATTTTGGTGTAATAAACAAAAGCAAATATTTAAAAATACTGTGGAAATATATGTGTACAATTTATTTAAATAATGAATTAAAAGATAATAATAGAAATTAAGTACTGTATATGCTTGACCATTATAGACGGACCTAATAAGAACCTAAAATATTATTTTCGAGTTAATTACTGTATCTAAGATTAACATTTTAATAAAATTGTGTCCCTTTAGAAAAACTATTCTGTTTTTTACTTATTCTATATTCTGCTTTACATCTTTTTATCCGACTGTGGCTCAACAAATAACGGTAATGAATTTAACAGTCCATGTATGTATCTGAAATTGGTTGTTAGATCGTAGCCCAGAAACTGCTAAATCGATTTTAGCAAAAGAGGTGTTAATCTCTTTGTGTTTAATGTAAGAGTGTCTTAGGCTACATTTCTTAGAGACAAAAAATATTTTGGTGAATTTGCAATTAACAACATATGAAACAAAAAAATCACGTATCTTGTAGAAAAGGATGCTATTCGATAAGTCTTTAAAATAATTATGAGGTTTCTTCAACTTTTTGTTTATAAACGTAAAAAAATAGCCAAATAACAAAAATACAAAGTACTATGTGCACACGGCTTAAAGAAAACAAAAAAATTAAACTCAATACATTGAGAAAAACTGAAAATTGGAATAACAAGTTAAGTAATTTCAATTTCACTGAAAAATGATCGTCATTAAATTGTAAAGCCGTACGCGGCGTTCAGTTTTGGAACGTCAATATTTTTTTCCAGTAGAACATCGTTATGACTTACACGATTTATGGCAACATTAATTTCAATATATCACAAATAGAGGAAACTCAAACGTGATCACATTTTTATACAACTAATTTGAAATATACTTGATATTTCAAACGGAAGGCGCAATTACGATAATAATAAGCGTATTTAATTAGTTCTGAATATTTTTTTTATCTTAAGAGTTTGATTAGAATTTAAAGCTCATAATTCTGAAAACATCACAAAAAAACGAAACTTTTACAAAAATTCTCTTTGCTTCGTATGGCGAGAACTTTTACGAAGTCATATATTAAAATAGGAAGAAAAGAAATCTTCACGTATTTATGTACATACTTGTACTATACCAAAGTATATCAGCACCGGAGTAATGGATGATATGGTCATCCATTACTTATGTCTGATACCTGACCTATGAATGGGAAACGTTTTCATTTATCTCGGCATATTTACGCCAAATTTGAAATACTTATTTTGTGCGCCTATTGATACGTATGACATCGCTGTTCATATTTACATTTTCCTCTTTTAATATAATACGATATTACTCTACTAAATGAGTGGTCTGGCGTAAATTTCGTCAAAAAACTTTCATCAAAAGAGGGGATATTTGAAAAACACTAATAAAATATGACATAGCCACAATTTAATACCGAATAAAACAACTTCGTATTATGAACTAATATGGTTTGACGATATGACATCAAGAATTATAGATTTATCTGACTTATAAAAGAAAAGAATGGTTACGTTGTTTGACTGCTGAAATTCTATAGGTTACTATAGAATCTCAGCAGTCAAACAACGTAACCATAGTAAAGAAATAAATTCGATAGTCATATTTCCCTACTACTCGTCCGAGTTTTTGCCTTCACTTCCGAAAACATTTTAAGGTTATAAACAAAAATAAGAAATATATCTGGACCTGCATGAATAATTCACAATTTTTTCGGTTCCAATCCAATTATTTTTTAGGGTTTTGTAACTAAACTAGGAACACTTATGGATTCATCATGTCTGTCCATCTTATCTTATAGTCAGTTTTACTCACAGATTATTAGTGTTATGAATCTAAAATTTAACATATTTGTACATATTTAGAACTCTTGTAAAGATATAAAATATGATCTGTACAAAAATTGTTAAGGGTACTTCTCCTACATGTAAAATGAGGGCGATTTTTTTTATTCACCTACTCGATAAATCGATATTTTTTAATACTTGAAATGTTTTCACAATACATAATGGTCGATATAATGAAATTAAAAGAAAAATAATCTTAGTGAAATAGGATCAACTAATTTACAAGAATTCGTCGAGCAATTTATAATATATAGTTGGGTTATATATATATATATATATATATATATATATATTTTTTATTTTTTTGTTTGTTTTGAATACCTGAAAAGTATTGTGAAATAGTAGTTTATATAAAAAATTAAAAGGAAAATTGTCGTAGTGAAATAACATCTACTAGTTTACAAGTAACAGCTAAACAACTTAAGACATGTAGTTGAGTCTGTAAAAAGTTCATAGAAGCTCCATAAAAATTACTTATATTGCCTGCAAAAATAACGTTGTGTTTTAAAATGTATTTTTATTTCGTCTGTGAAAGAGAAACTAGGAAAAATAGTCATATATTTAAATAGTGGGAAACAATATCATTACCCGTATGTAGTTCTGTACGTTTAAACATTTATATGCTCATGGAAAGTTTTAAGTTAAAAATGTTGGACATAAGTTTCAAATTTTTGGTGGAATAACTCAAGGATGAAACTAATTTTCGAGCTTGGAAATTCATCGTTTTTCTTGTTTCGTTGAACGTTGCGATATATGTATGCGCTGTGTAACAAAGAACATGTCTATTCTTTATACAAGACACACGTTTCAAATATACTCAATATAAGACCCAAACGGTCTTATATTGAGTATATTTGAAACGTGTTTCTGTAAATAAATGTAACCTTTTTTCGATGTTATTTATGACGGGAATTTTTTTTCATAAATTGTTCAAAAATTTTCATATTCTTTGTATTTCCTTAGCATTTTCTGCTCAGTTGGATGAACAGAATGACCTGTGTGAATAATATACTTAACAAGTATTCAATTTATATGTAATATACTTGTTATGTATATCATTTCAAAATTATAACCAGATATGTCAAGAACAATTTAATTAGTTCATTCTTAATATTATATTTCAATATATTTCAATGTAACGAAATAAATGAACTAATGTTATTTATATTCAATTAAAGTACTGCTGATTGAATAAATGACATTTTTTTGTAATCTGAGGAAGAAATGAAAATAATATATCAGCGATATACACAAAAATATCAAAATATTTTATGAACACAATAACTAGTCTAAACTCACAATAAAACTTCAATATAGGTTATTAATGAAAAAAATATTTAAGGACACATAAGAAAAGTAACAGAACACAAAAATATTTTCCTTGTGGTTTTTGACGTTTGTCTCTTTGTATATTTATTTGTTTTTCTGTTGTATGTTTGCGTGTTTGTTTGAATATACACCACTTAAAAGCTACGAACCAACCCCCGTGCTTTTTATTGGAAAGCACGGGGGTTGACTTGAAGTAAAATTTAGTTTTTTTTTATGGCGACGATTTCCTCTTTTAGAAGATATACGAATTTAATATTTTAAAAAATTAATTAATATTGCTTCAGCACAACAATAACAATAACAAAGTAGTGCCTAGCTACTCCACGAAATTTTTCACCCCCGCATACATTACGGAAATGGAATTGGTCAGAGATGGAGATGGAGTGACGCAGGAGGGTACATGCTGAAGTAAGCAACCTAAATGCAGAAAGACACATGAGAGCAGATGATCGTCGTACTATGACACATACAATTTTTACACACATACAATTTTTCAGTATTTCGTGTACTCATTACAAGTTACGTCGTTTCGTAGGCTTTATTGTCTCTACATATAATACAACTGTACAATGGGCATGTCTGTAAATTGAAGGTGTTTAAGAAAAAAAGATAGATTAAGGAAAACATGATAAAGTAATAGAATACAACAATATGTCATAATTATGTGAACCTTTTTATTTGTTCACGCAACACGACAAAAGCTAAAACGATTTCGATGAAGATTTTACTGACAGATTCTTTTGGCGTTGGGGTAATATTTAGACTAGCTTATGGCAGTAAAAAGCATACGAAAATTTAAAGTTTTGATACAAAGTATACTTCAAAAAAGTTTGCTTTCATATTTTTACAATAGATGGCATTACGTATATTAACCGTACAGTTAACTTAATAATTCTAAAGCTTAAGTCACTTGCATAGATAGTTACTAATAAATTAATTCAAAATATTTTAGGAAAATTTAAGATGAGTTCACACTTGAGAGCAAGTATTATAAGAACATTGATGAAGCATGTCATATGCCAAAATCTAATTTAGTTCACGGCTTAACGCGATAGACTGTAAATGAGTTTTCATAAATGAGTTTTCGAGATATTATGTTTGGTTATAGGAAAAAAATATTTCATAACATAACGCAAGGTAATGAAAAGCTTATTTGATTTAAGATATAATGGATTGTTGGAAACATTTTATACATTAAATCGGAATGAAAGGAGGTGAAAATTCTGAAGTCATATTTTTAAATTTTTAGCAATTTAAGAAATCAAACTATCGTTATTGAAGATATAGCAATATATTTTCCTTATCTGTTTATCAATCGCTGAATTATTGATATTTTAAATTTTAAAAAATATCAGCATTCCTTTAATTGTTTCCTCTTTCCAAGATTTACATTTTTGTCGCACATGTATCGCTTCACGATACTTACTAGGTTTGGACCACATAATCATTTTTTGAACCTAGCCATAATGAAATTGATACAGCCATGATGAAATTGTGAGTAACATAACTAAGTATTTCATAAATTTATTCATTTTCTTGGTTTATTTTACAGATGTAAAAATCAATAATTTTTATATTAAGAACATTTAATCGTATTTGTCTGTATTGGTTTTTAGACTATAAATACGTATTATTACACGTTTTTACTGCTTTTTAAGGTAAATATATGTGTATATATGTACATGTATATAACATATACGTATATATATATATATATATATATATATATATATACATATGTATATATTAGTACATTTCTTAACGAAAATCTCGCTAAATAATTCATTAATATATATTTTCGTCCTATGACGTAGATACGCAATATAATCTAGATAGCAATTCTTATGTAATAATATGTATTGTAATGTAGTTTAGATAACCTACCAAAAACAAAATTCATCCCCTACTAAGTCTCCATTAAAAGTCAATTACCATAGATGGTGTCTATTAGCAATTAACCTAATGAACCCCCAGCAGCAGACAGTCGCTAGGAGGCTAAAAAGATGGATTCCACAAGATCTAATATGAGATGTTACAAGGAGTAGTATATAAACGAATTCCGTGCAAGCTTTATTAATATACAGACATATTGTTGAATATCTCTAATGATAGATTACGATAACTGAAGGCACAAAAGGAAATGGTGTATTTTATTATTTTTGCATTTTTAATGAATTCTTTTCGCAAATGAAATGATAATTCAAAAGTGGATATTCGGATAACTTAATTCTTTTCGTTATTGGTCTCTCATACACTGTTTCTAGTTAATATTTTTTACTTATTTATATAAACAATAAAACTAATCAAAGCGTCTGCTAATTTTACCTTTCTAATTGGCGCTTGGCCTGCTTTTTATTTCCAATTAGATTCAATGATGGTAGCTGCTATCGGGGTAATTAATATATTAGTGATGTTTATAATTATGATGTATATAATTAAAGTAGGTAATATGATGTATATAATTAAAGTAATTATGATGTATATAATTAGTGATGTTTATAATCATGATGTATATAAATAAAGGTTTAAGGACATTTATACTCTTATTGCTGCTACTTATTATACTGCATAATTACTCTCTTACTTCTAGAGTCTCAAGGGTTGTTTGTGGCGTAGCAAAAGATTACGTTGAGTTCGTTAGCGTCAAATCAAATATTTTTAGAAGTATATCCATTAATTGTAGCGGAAATATAGTTCTTTAATGCATTGATTGTATTATTATTTTAATTCTCTTTTTTATTTCCCCAGAAATGGATTTGCTTTTTCCTTATGGTCATTAAATTTGAGATACAATAATTACAGCAAAGATTTTGTTGGCTCGTTGTTATATATCGAAGAGCATGTTTATTAAAAAGTTTAAAAATCAGTAAAATAATAATCCATCCACCTACAATTTTCAATTCATAAATTTTAATCATTTTATTCACAATTAAATGAAACTACGTGATGTAGTATTATTTCTACTTTTTTATATATTCAATATTGATGTTATATTAATAATAGGAATGGGAATATCTTGTACTCGAAATTTACAGCTGCGAAAAATTGTCATTATAATTATAATATTTATATCGATAATTTGACGATTATGAATACAAATTTTTCTAATGAAAATGAGAAATTTAAAATTTACAGCAAATATTTTTGTTTTGTCATGAAATATTGCTAATGTGTCTGAAATGCTTGATTAGGACGTAAAATTAATAACAAAATTGTAAGTCAAGGAAATGGGTAGAAAACTTGAAAATATTAACAATCAAACGAATATATTAAGAAATTGCTTTCATTTCCTATACAAATAACAAGTATAAAAGGCAATATCATATTTTGTTCGTTATTTCATGTAATATAAGCAAAAGAGGATATCTTGTTTTTAATAAATAAATGGAATTTTCTTTTTAATAGAATTTATTTTCTTAATAATAAAATAGGGAATATTATTACGATAAGGAAAGGAGTAAAAGTAAAAATATAAAGGTCAATCAAAACTATTATCTAACATTAATTGTTTCCTTCATCAAATATCCTAAAATGATCTACCGTTATCCTTGAAGAATAATGGTAAATCACGTGAGTTATGAATAAAAGGCATTGAAATAATTTTACCTCCCAAAGATTTCAAATGAAGTTTATCATAAAGTTAAAATGAAAAGATCACATATAAATAGATAAGCTTAATTTCTTCTTAATCGGCATATTCTTCGAACCCATTTCAACCATTTTATCAAGCGAAGAAACTTGCCAAAGATACCTCGTCCATGAGATTTTTAACGGGTTTGTTCCTGTACCAATATTATAATCGGATTTTGTAAATATTTGTCGTTATAAATACATTTTACTCTCAGCAAAGCGACAAGTGTTTCGGCAGGTTAAGTTATTAATTATGACGTTTTCTAACTGGTTTGTTGTTGATGAATTTAAATTACATTGCAATTCAGGAAATGTGTTAGTCGTAAAATTAAATTTATGCTAATAGAAGGAAATACTTTAATATCTTCATAACTGGGTAAAAAATATGGTTTTCCATTTTGTTTTTACTTCGAATGAACTTCCAGTCACGATACTTCTGCAACCATTTTATAATAAGCAAATCATACGAAATCGTTTAGTCCTTCTTAAAATAATTACTCTAAATATAAAAAAATATATAAAAATAAAATATAAAAATTAAATATCTTTTTTCAAATAAAAATGATTGTAAATTATTATAATAAAATTTTAGATATTCCAGTTTTAATAGCAATCTAGCTTCAGGACAAGAAATTTGAATTTGACTCCGCCACTCAGGCGGACAGTTTAACGACTCCACATTGAGGGATAAACATAAGGATCGATTTTATTTCAATGTCTACATTATTATTCATTGTTATTTTTTGAAGATTTTACTCGGATATTAAACTGATAGGGGAAAACACTTAAAAATACATTTAAAGTTTATTATTAAAACATTAGTAATTTTAGTTCATTTTCAGTTAGCTATTTAATTATAAAAAGTTTAAATATGGTTCAAAATAATTATTATTTAAGTGAACGTATTAGGTGATTTAGGGTTGAAATAGTAAAATATGAACAAAGAAAGATTGTAATAAGTTTATAGTTACGTTACAAGCAAACTTTGGATAATTTATTTAGTTTAAATTTTATTTAGATAATTTAAGTTTTCATTTCTAATCCTATCCCAGCGACTAAAGTACTGGCGTATGCATATGAGAGTTTGTTCGTGAAATTATAAGCTATTTATGAGTGTGGATGATTAGATACATTTTAATGATATGACATTATTACATACAAATCCCATATCACGTTATTTAAAGATAATATTAAAGGCAACAACGAATGTTTTTTTGGCAATCGAAACCATTATTTCCTTTCATTACTGACAAACGTGATATATTTTTCACGTTACTACGGTTTCTTGGCCGCAATTTTTTATCTAAATACGCACACACACACACACACACACACACATATATATATATATATATATATATATATATACATATATATATATATATATATATATATATATAATTTGAATTAATGGTTAATTAGTCGCTATTTATGTTAAATACGAATGTATATTATAAACAGCGACTAATTAACCGTTCATTAAAATTATTATTAAGAATTAATGGGACGTTCGGAACAGGATCCTCGGTCTGCGCAAAATTAAATTAAAATTGGCGGTTTTCGACGATCGTAGCTCTAGCAGCTTAACCACATCAGTATTAAATTGAAAATTCTAAGCTTACTTGTAATATTTGAAGCTTGAAGAGCAACGTAATATCCTCAGCAGTATTCTTGATTACATTTGATTATACAATTTATTTTAAAATTGAACTAAATATGATTTTATCATTAAAATTTTATTGCGGTATGATGAAAGGAGCCATACACTGATGGCGACCTATTTGGACATTCGTTAATTTATTCTACTTAATAAAGTATGAATAAAAAGGCGTTTGTTTTTGTTTTTTTTTCTGCTGAAGGTCCAATTGGTATAAGGCTATTTAATTATTACTAACAACTATATTTTTGTATATTTGTTTATTACTGGTTTTCTTAATTTGCTTACAGGCCGTACATTAAGATATCGATGCCATTTGCTGATAAGTAAAGAAACTTTTAGTTAGATTGCTGTCATTTTAAATATTTTCAATACGTCGGTATTTTCTTTTTTTGCATGTGTTACTCCACATCTCCGGCATTTATCTACTTGTTTGGGCAATTCTTTCTTTTCTTTTTATTTGGAAGGCTATACTGCCAGAATTGTCATGTGGAAATTTGATTAGAATATGCCAATGGAAATTAAAGATACATCATGGAGCTCCTCAACACCGAATAGCAACCGTGTCGTGATCGAGTGAGGATGATATATTTGTATATTTGTATATATATATATATATATATATATATATATATATATATATATATATATATAATGATAATCTAATAATGGCGATATAAATTTGCACTCTAGCAAAATCATAGTACAATGATGAAGCGGGAAATAGTAACATGAACCCCTCATCTAGTTTAAAGTTTTTTATATCGAAGTAAAAAAGAAAGCAACAAAAACAATAGTAATGTAAGTATTTAACAGGTATATAAAAGGGTATGAGACTTCATTTTTAAATTATTATATTTAGCTCCATGTAGTTATCGGTACTCCATGTACCGATAACTACAATCGATTGACGATTGTAGTTATCGGTTCAAATCTTAAGTTAAATTTTTCAATTACTTCTGGTTATTGAATTCTCAGAAAAGTTCCCATAAGTATTCAGTCTGTAATGCAATAGCACATTGTTATAATTGCAGCTTTTAATACATGTATCCTGAAGCTGTAGATATACTATCAGAAAAAGCTGCGAAACTAGAAGATTTGCTATTTTAAGTAAGTATCGTGGAACTCAAGTAGTTACTATGTTATTTAACTTTGACTCCAAGTCCTCAGTTTTAATGCTGAAGGGGTACATTCTGCCTGAACCATGGGACACGAGGATCTCCTATTTTTAAATTAATATTTTGAGTCAAAACAAAGATTGCCATTGCACTCATTCAGCCCTGATTCTACAAATATACTTCATTTCTAAAACGTAAAATTTGATCATCACCTGTTTTAAGTTAATATTTTGGGTCTCGTGCAGAGGCACTCTTATTAAAATTCGAGGCCCAACATTTTCTCTAAAGCTGAGGGGGCACTGCCTGTCTAAACCTTAAGACATACGGATCTGCTATTTTAAGTAAATATTTTGGAATTGAGTACAAGAGTTACAAAGGCATGAAGCAACTAAGATTTTAGTAGGTAGGTACATAAGTAAGTACGGGTATAAAGAAATACGAGAAGCCTATAAGTAGGTAAGTAAATATACACAATTATTCAAAAAACTTATAACAAATAAACATTAGTAGTTAGGTAAATACGTATGAGTATGTACAGGATTGAAGCACAGTCTATAGACAAGTCAAAAAGGGAATGCAATTTGTATGGCCATTTATTAGATGTTTTTGTGTACACATCTAGGTATGTAGATATATGTGAATAGATATGAATATTTAGGTTCAAAAAACGCCGGAAACGTCCTTTCCTATTTCAGTAAATGAGACATTATTGATATTAAATTCATCGTAACTTCCTGATATTCCGAGTAACATAAGATATAATAGGTTGAGGGACGAGGATAGCGTCGATTTAACCAATTTGAAAAATTTATAGCAAATCAGTATTTAGCAAATTTATTCCTGTTCGGTGTCTCTTTTATATTCTCGTAAAGTTTGCAGATACTTGAAGGTGTCTCTGTCCTTCTCATGAAGTATTCTTATACATTTAATAATGCAGAACAGCCTTAAATTAAAAAGACAGAGACTTTGGGAATAATCAATTTCTAACACATGTTTTTAATTTTTTAATTCAAACTTTTCATTATGTATATGTATATATATATATATATATATATATATATATATATATATATATATATATATATATATATATATATACATGAATGATTAGACCGAAGACAAGTAAAAAATACAAGCGGTTACGGTGTGTATTGAAAAAACTTAAAAAATAATTATTAAAAAAATAAATATCTTGAAGACGGATAGAATATGTAGCTATAAATTAGTCTGGCATGGCTGTTCACAATAATGTTGTAGTTATTACCCGTTTGTCATTCTGAATTCGTTGCAAAAAAGACAAATGATATTAGTATTAATATTTAATGCAAAGCAGCTACCAGTCCATACATTAAATAAGTGATTAGGTAAGTGGGCGTCGCAACTAATAAGAATAAATGTTAGTAGTCATTCTTAAAGCAACATACTTGATTTACAAGATAATCAAATAATCAATCTTTTACTTCTTTGTTTAATTACACATCTACCAGCAATTCTGCCATCTTATCATGCGAGCAAAGTTGTGTTTATTTAGAAAATATATTTTTAGAGAATAAAATCAAGTAAAGTTATCTTCCAATTTGTAGTAATTAATGATTAATTTTAAATTAAGTGTACTTCATCGAGACATAGTGAACATATTTCTTTTCTTATTTATGAGTTATGAAAGAATAGGAGTATTTTGTAGCAAAAAGTGTTATGGGTTACATAAGAAAGGAATGAAATTTCAAGCACTGAATGACAAAATTAAAAAAATTACTACGTACACGGGAATTCTGACATGGGTAATATAAATTTTATATTAAACTTATATACCTTTGTTGACATACTAAGAAGTAATTTTACAAACTAAGAATTATATATTCAATGATTAAATGAAACAGAAATATAGAAGTAAAAGGTCTATTTTTTATTTAATCATAGCGTAAGAGTGTCAAGTTAAGACGTGACTAATTCATTATGACTGATACACTTGTGGCTTTCGAAAGATTTATTTTCTATTTCTTCCTTTCATTACCTTTTTATGCAACTTGTTAATTCACAATGAAATTAAACTACGTGATGTAGTATTATTTCTACTTTCTTTAAATTCTTTACCACGACCTAGGTTTCGTTATATTACAACATTTTCAGGTGGGCTATTAGCATAGATTCTTGAGATCTTTGCTAATAGTCCGTTATTCACAATTCATAATATTAATTGTGAATAATGAATTTCTACAAAATTAACGTCAAATATATTCAACTTGATAATATAATTAATATAAAAATTCCTTACTTTCCATCCCAGGATTTAACCAAAAAATTATAATATATAGATCTCGATGACAATTCATTTGAGAGAAAACAATTTGGGTCTTAATATTGGACAAATTTGATATAATCTCTACTCACAATGAAATGAAACTACGTGACCTAGGTTTCGTTATATTACACCTTCAGTTGGGCAATTAGCAAATATCTTGCATCTTTACTTATTGCCAACCTGAAGATGTTGCCATACAAAGAAGTCTAGGTTGTGGTAAAGAATTTAAATAAAGTAGAAATAATACTACATCACGTAGTTTCATTAAATTGTGAATTATGAATTTCTAAAAAATTCACGCCAAATATATTCAATAACCTTCACTATTGTATGACTAAGATTTATCATTTCCAAAGCTAACGTGAAAAATTTGTTGAAAATGAGTCACAAATTGTTACCACTTATATAAGCAATACAGTCAATAAATCTGTTATAAGTCGGAGAATTTAGGCGTTGTCAAAGAATTTGCAGTTAATTCTGATGACGATATTTTTTCATCACGACATATTCGTCCTTTTTCATACCATTTAAACATATAGTTATATAAAATTAATTTTTGTGATGTCTTTTTCCAAGTTAAAAACATTTGCAGGTAATAAATTAGTCTTATAGTCCGTCACCAGTTTTAAAAAAATATTTACTATTTAACATGATTTCAGTTTTTTATTTCTCATAGGTCCATATTTCAGTTACTAATTTTGATAATGTTTTTTTTTTAATATGCGAAATATTATTCAGCTTTCTTTGACTTGGAAACTTTTATAACGAAAATAAATTAAAAGGATGAATACGTTTATAAAATTGGATCATTGATGTAAATTATCCTATGAAAAATAATTAAAATATAGATGATTTTTTTCTCAAATAATGAGAAAGATTAGTAATTAACGGTCAAAAACCGAAAAGAAGTCACACAATAGAGGAACATACATTGGGTTATTAAAGTATTTAAACATATAATTATTTAATTTTATCTAAGCGTTGTTTTACTCTTCAAATTTTCAACATGTAAAAAATCTAATTTATTGCACTCCATTACCAAAGTTTTCTTTTGAACACTGCAAAAACTATCGAAAAATGAGAAGAAAAATTATTAATTTAGTTAATTAGAAGTCGTTAGGAAATTTTTTAAATTATGTTTAATTTTACGATTTTTTGATACAAACTGTACCGGATGTCAACTTCAGTACTGAAATATCCAACATGTGAGAAAAATCACACTTAATCAGATTTTATTGACTTAATTATTTGAAATATTCCTTTGAGAAGGCAAAATTGTGTAAAAATTATAACGAAAATAATTCACCTGCGTTATGACGTCGTAACTCTAAGGGACGCGTCTACACAAAGTCGAAAATGTATCGTCTACGCATCAGAGCTTTTATTGAAGAAAGACACGGTGAGCTTCGATACGGCTTTGTTTAAAAGAGAACTGACTTATAGGAAATATGAATAGGTAAAATTTATTGGTTATATATTACATTCAAATTAAATATTATATTCAAATTAAAAAAAAATAATATTATTGGAAGCAAAATAGATAATAGTCTTGTATATAACACTGTTTTTACGTCAAATATTGACTTTACCATCTAAGTGACTAACTTATTTATTCGGGATAAAAACATTTAGGTACTTACATAGGTGTTGGCGCGGCGCCAAAAAATTAAAAGATACACAAGATATTCGAAACACCAGATTTTGAACACAAATCGTGACGTCATTTAAAAAGTTCTCATGATTTTTTTCACAATCTGCTTCAGAAACCTTTCTGTTCTATTTGCTTTTTAATTAAGAAATTTGATACAGCCACTTTTGGATTTCGCTATAATGCTGGACCTATAGCGCAGGAAGTGAACAATCATAATTTTTGTAAGTTATTAAAAATATTATTAAAAGTAACTTAAAATTATCAGAAATGTAATGATTTGATTATATGTAATAATTTGATTCTTCACATTTATGAATATTTTTCATTTACTATATTTCGTATCAATTTTTATGGTCACTCCGTAAAGGTAGCAATGTCAAATTTCTTGTGCAAAAAGCTAATGAATATAGAACATTTTTGAAGCGGGTCCTGGAAAACGTTATGTCATGTGTTTTTAAAAGAATTAAGTTCAACATCTTGTGTTATGAATTAGCCAATGAGTGAGTGATGTGTATTAGGTAATGAATTAGTATTGAATATATAGTGTTAAGAATTAAGTAATGAATTAAGTTAAACATCTAGTGTTAATAAATAGTTTTATCCTGAATAAGTAAATTAATAATATTTTTGATAAAAAATTAAAGTTACTATCACCATTACATCATGTCAAAAAAGATATAGAGGTGTTGGGAAAGGCTTTAATATTTTCTACCTTTGGGCTTGGGTTTGATAATACTTTTGGGATACTTGTATAGTTGTTTAGTGAAATATATATATATATATATATATATATACATATATATACATATATATACATATATATATATATATATATATATATATATATATATATATATGTATCAACTCGTGTATTTGATATGTAAGCTTAAATTATAATCAATTGAGTCAGAATTACCATGAAACCTCTTACTTATCCATAATCAGAAGCAAAGACATTTTTGTTCTGTTTCTGTAAAAGAATAATGAAATGATATTTCTTCAGTTTCTACGTTTTTGAATATATCCGGTTGAAGTAGAAAGTCAATATATTAAGTAATTCAATATCAATTGAAATTAGTTTTAGGAGCTGTAGCCCGTACCTGTTAGAAGTTATAGCAGAACTTTTAATATAGTCGTTTTCCTAATATCGTCAAATCTAAATTTCTGAAAGCAATAATTATTTTTTTTAGAATGATTACAAAGTCGGACCTGTTTCAAAAAATGGGGTGTCCAGTGGCAGATTTCAATGTTAGAAAAATTGTAAAAAAAAAAACTATACCTCTAATACAAAGTAGGTATATTTTAACTTTATAAAAACAAATGCGGATTTCATTTTTTAAAAACCACTTTTTCCAAATGGACTCTTTCCATCGAGTCTGACACACTCTTCGAGTCTAGCACGCATGTTTTCAAAAACGCGTTTGCAGAGCGACTGGGGTATCCAATTGACTTCGGCTCGAATATTTTATTTAAGTTGTGTCACAGTGCTCGAATTTGTTTTGTAAACAACGGATTTTAAGTATCTCCATAAGAAAAAGTCACATGGGCTTAAATCGGGTGACCTAGGTGGCCACGGTACGGTACCGTTTCGGGATATGTTTTTTTCTGGAAACAACTGCCGCACTGCATTCATAAACACATTAGCATTGTGAGCTGTGGCCCCGTCCTGCTGGAACCATGTGTTTTGGTTGAAGAATGGACTATTTTGTAGTTCTACTCTGAAAAAGTCATTTAACATCTGGGCATATCTCTCCGAATTCACAGTTACAGTTTGGCCACGTTGATTTTCAAAGAAATAAGGCCCTATGATTGCAGATGCAGACATGGCACACCAGACTGTTATTTTAAGCTTATGTAAAGGCTCTTGATGCATTTGTCTTGGGTTGTGGACATCCTAGTAACGAAAATTCTGCTTATTCACATATCCTGCAATGTGAAAGTGAGCTTCGTCACTAAAGAATATGTTACCCATCCGAGCAGCAGTACCAAATCTCAACACCATCATCTCCGTGTATGTTTTTCTTAATTAAAAGTCAGAATCGTGTAAATCTTGAACAATTTGAATTTTATATGGATGGAACTTGAGCTTTTTTTGCATTATTACCTGTAAAGTTGATTTCGGAATTCTCAATATCGATGAACGTGTACGCAGTGATAAACGGGGATTTTCAACGACAGAAACCATAACACGCTCGACATTTTCATCCGTGGCTACCAATGGTGTAGGTAGGTGGGCCTATTTAATGTTGATCCTGTAGCTCTGAACCTTGCTACCCATGACTGAATGAGGTTAATCGATGGTCCATCACGTAATCCACGAATACTGTAACGATTATTAAATCGACAGCGTGCTACAGACAGTGAAAATCCACTCGAAATGTACGCCTCGACGGCAAAAGTGCGGTGCTCTCCACTCCACTGTTCCATGGCTACTAAAACCGTAACCGCTTGCGCTTCTAACGACGCCCCCCGCACCCCTCTTATGAGTTACGTTCAGAAACTATGTTTGTTCAAACTTTGAAATCTGCCACTGGACACCCATATTCTATATAACGTTACTGACCAGCTATATTCTTATCGTAACCAAAGGTCCACTGAAATATATTTATAATTTAAATGATTTCCTATTATATCTAAAAGAAGATTTGATTGCATTTTTTGATGAAATAAAAAAGTACAAGTGTAAAAGTACAAAAGTACAACGGTAGCGTTGGAACAATACAATTAATGACATCGGAATTGTACATAAAAATTGTGCGCTGACATGGCACCATGTTATTCCATCATAACTTGACCTTTGTGAGAAACAGACTCATGACTTCAGCTATCACTTCATTACGTTTGTTATTATTTGAACAATAAATTAATTATTCGATACAAGAATTTTACGGTATCTCTTTCAAATTATATTATTTCTCGTACCGTATTATCTGTAAATGGTTTCCGTAGAAATTTATATTGTATCCGTTTAGCATGGCTTCACAAATTTTATAGATGTGTTTTCCGTATCTCAATGTAATCATTTTTTTTAATTTATTACAAAATTAACAAATCTGACATCAGCCGCAATAATATTGTTGTTTTAGGATCCATTTTGAGTTTAAACAATGTACAATTGGTCGAATTTGCCATAATCGCCAGCCTCTTCAAATATTTATTGTATTGTTGAAATTTTTCTTGTCTACGAGGCATGAATAAAATTTTTTGGTTGACCTGCTCATCAAATTTGAATCCATTATACAATTATTTGTTAAGTACATAGAAATATTCGGTGTGCTCAGCAGAATTTAGTAATAGAGAATCCTGATTCATATGCGTGCTGCCTTCATTAAATGAGAAATGAGACAAGTGTGCTTGAATGTCTCTGTTGAGTTATGTAAGAAAGTACATTTGGACATATTTTGAACACATTTTGTAATTAACGCATGGAAAAAAAAATTTAATTATTTCAAATAAATTGTTTTTCCGTGAAATAATCTAACACAATTAAATCGTTGCTAATAGACCACCTGAATATGTAATACAACGAAACCTAGGTCGTGCTAAAGAACTTAAAGAAAGTAGAAATACTACATTACGTAGTTTCATTTAATTATGAATGATGAATTTTTACAAAATTAACGCCAAATATATTCAATATTCAGAATAAGAAATAATCTAAGTTAATGTTATATTGTACCTAACATATAGATGCCTTATGTCTACTGTTATTTTAAATTTTTTTCTTATTTTTATTTACTCAACAGATACCATAGGCAAATTGGCCGGAATGTTTTATTTACATTTTCAAAGATCTGAACAATCATTTATTTGTAATATATAACATTTTACCATATCCTGGTGGTCTGACTTCTTTTCAATTTGATATAACTTTTTAAAAGTTACTGTTAAAGCCTCTATTAGACTTTTACTTTTTGTGGTATAGTTTTAATCTTGCTTTTTGAATCTTACTTGATCTTGCTTTTTGCATATTATTACTTGCTTTATGGTATAATTTTAATCTTGAAATTAATTTTGCACCTAATAAAATAAAAAAGAAATTTGAATAACGTTTATGAATACGAAAAACACTTGAGGGTTCAATTACTTGAATTTATTAGGTCACTTTTAAAATAAGTTTCACGCACAAAATTCGAATTAGTTTATTCTGAAAAATAAAAATTTTAAATAATTGAAATCGGATAATAGTTAATATGACATTTTTCTCGGTGTGACCTCTCAAAAGAACATTCAATATTTTCATGGGTCTGAAGACTTTCAAGAACAAATTATACTTTGACGTGCTGAACGAGCCATATTCAATTCGCTGAATCATACGCATTCAAATCGTTCTTCGAAATGTATTTTGTTTCACAATTTCTTTATCAAACTTTATATTTCTAGTACCATTCTTTTATAGTATTTTTTTTCAATTCACTTCCAAAATTTTTAACCAATTTTTGTCTTCAATAGAATACGAGAATATATTTGATTGTTGACACTCTACTTTAAAACAAAAGAGAGTGTATTGTGTGCATAGGTGGATTCAAGGGGGGGGGGGCACCGAGGCACGTGCTCCCCCCCCCCCAGAAGTCCCAGAATAATCAATCTATTTCGTTTAGTTCTCGCAAGTCACAAAATAATATACGTAAAATTCCATACAAATTTTTTTTTACGATGAAAGTGCCTTTGCGTGAGCGAAATTATAGAATAAATAATACCGGTACTGGTACCCATAGCTTCTACGTATGTAGCTTATAGTTTTGAGTCGGCACCAGTTTTTTCCCGCCAATTTACTTCAACTCTTTATGACGGGTGCGCGGGAGGGCGGAGGCTGGGCGCGTGGTTAGCTAGATGATAAATATGTAATTATTGTCCTCGCTCGACGACGATAGCATTGCACGTGCACGCATCTTATTATTAATTTGATTAAATTGTATTCGGCTTATGTATTTTATCATCACAGTGATTGTATGTAGTCAAGTGACTTATATTATAATGAATGACAAGGACAGGAAAAGACAGAAGAGCATAAGTGCGTTTTTATTTTCAAACAAACGAAAAACTGATTATGCAGAGAATGAAACTCTTCAGTCCGCGCGACCTGGGCAGTCAACTATTGTTGGTGATGTATTTCCATGTCCATCCTCGCTGACGGCAACTATATCAGCTTCCGCTGGTTTTTTTTCCAGGAAAGTGATATAGGTAAATATTGCTTATCGATTACTCATAACTCCGAATTGATTAAACATTTAGATCGGCATTCAGAGACAAATTTGAGTTTCATTTCAATACCCGTATTCCCGAATTACTGTTCGTTTATTTACATATCTTTCTACACTACAGGGAAAAAAAAGACAAAAATTACTTTGCTTAGTTTCTATTCACAATGAAATAAAACTACGTGATGTAGTATTATTTCTACTTTCTTCAATTTCATTACCACAACCTAGGTTTCGTTGTATTACAACATCTTCAGGTGGGATATTAGCAAAGATTAACTCTTAGGAACAGTAGTGTTAGTGAGGTTAATAAATTCAATTGTTGTTATTATGTGAGGTTATACAATGCAAATGTTCTGGTGTATGTAATAAAATTAAATGGAAGTTATTATCGGTAATATATTTATACAATAGCAAGAGTATCTGAAAGTAAGGACAAGTTAATACACTAATTCTACATATTTCCGGTTTTATTTATTCATATATTTATTTATTTATTTATTTATTTCTTTTCTAATTTTTTTTTATTTATATATAATATAAACTGTACCATAATAAGTTAAGAAAAATACTAATACAAGAAATATACCCGGTCGTATCAAATAATAATAATATTTACTATGAATCTATTCCATACATAGGTAATGTATCACTCAAATTAGGAAAACTCTGAATGTTACGACGGCGCCATCTATAATAAACTGTGCGTATTTCTACGAACGTACCGGCAATTTGTCATTGCGTTTTGATATATACTCTGTGGCATAAAATGTACATGTAATTATGAATGTGAAATTCTAATACGAAATAAAACAATTAATATTATTATTCAAGTACGATATTTATTGGTGCATTCCTCATTAAATACATAACAAAGCTGGCGACGAGGAAGAAAAATGTCGGAACAGCAATTGACGCAAGTTCTTGCGCAGATGTTGGAAACCATGCGTGGAATGCAAATACAACAAGCCAATCTCCAAATGGCTTTACAAAACCAAAGATATCAAGTAAAACCTGTAAGCGGCATTCAATTATAACCGTATGATGAAATAAATGAATCGTTCTCGAGCTATTTACAAAGGTTGCAAAATTATGTAACCATAAAAGGCGTGAATGATACAAGAGTAAAAATCCAGATATTTTTAAACTGCATCGGACCTAAGTACTATCAAGTACTAAAGAACATTACAGCACCAAATACCCCCGAAATTATTGGAAGCAAAATAGATAATAGTCTTGTATATAACACTGTTTTTACGTCAAATATTGACTTTACCATCTAAGTGACTAACTTATTTATTCGGGATAAAAACATTTAGGTACTTACATAGGTGTTGGCGCGGCGCCAAAAAATTAAAAGATACACAAGATATTCGAAACACCAGATTTTGAACACAAATCGTGACGTCATTTAAAAAGTTCTCATGATTTTTTTCACAATCTGCTTCAGAAACCTTTCTGTTCTATTTGCTTTTTAATTAAGAAATTTGATACAGCCACTTTTGGATTTCGCTATAATGCTGGACCTATAGCGCAGGAAGTGAACAATCATAATTTTTGTAAGTTATTAAAAATATTATTAAAAGTAACTTAAAATTATCAGAAATGTAATGATTTGATTATATGTAATAATTTGATTCTTCACATTTATGAATATTTTTCATTTACTATATTTCGTATCAATTTTTATGGTCACTCCGTAAAGGTAGCAATGTCAAATTTCTTGTGCAAAAAGCTAATGAATATAGAACATTTTTGAAGCGGGTCCTGGAAAACGTTATGTCATGTGTTTTTAAAAGAATTAAGTTCAACATCTTGTGTTATGAATTAGCCAATGAGTGAGTGATGTGTATTAGGTAATGAATTAGTATTGAATATATAGTGTTAAGAATTAAGTAATGAATTAAGTTAAACATCTAGTGTTAATAAATAGTTTTATCCTGAATAAGTAAATTAATAATATTTTTGATAAAAAATTAAAGTTACTATCACCATTACATCATGTCAAAAAAGATATAGAGGTGTTGGGAAAGGCTTTAATATTTTCTACCTTTGGGCTTGGGTTTGATAATACTTTTGGGATACTTGTATAGTTGTTTAGTGAAATATATATATATATATATATATATATACATATATATACATATATATACATATATATATATATATATATATATATATATATATATATATATATGTATCAACTCGTGTATTTGATATGTAAGCTTAAATTATAATCAATTGAGTCAGAATTACCATGAAACCTCTTACTTATCCATAATCAGAAGCAAAGACATTTTTGTTCTGTTTCTGTAAAAGAATAATGAAATGATATTTCTTCAGTTTCTACGTTTTTGAATATATCCGGTTGAAGTAGAAAGTCAATATATTAAGTAATTCAATATCAATTGAAATTAGTTTTAGGAGCTGTAGCCCGTACCTGTTAGAAGTTATAGCAGAACTTTTAATATAGTCGTTTTCCTAATATCGTCAAATCTAAATTTCTGAAAGCAATAATTATTTTTTTTAGAATGATTACAAAGTCGGACCTGTTTCAAAAAATGGGGTGTCCAGTGGCAGATTTCAATGTTAGAAAAATTGTAAAAAAAAAAACTATACCTCTAATACAAAGTAGGTATATTTTAACTTTATAAAAACAAATGCGGATTTCATTTTTTAAAAACCACTTTTTCCAAATGGACTCTTTCCATCGAGTCTGACACACTCTTCGAGTCTAGCACGCATGTTTTCAAAAACGCGTTTGCAGAGCGACTGGGGTATCCAATTGACTTCGGCTCGAATATTTTATTTAAGTTGTGTCACAGTGCTCGAATTTGTTTTGTAAACAACGGATTTTAAGTATCTCCATAAGAAAAAGTCACATGGGCTTAAATCGGGTGACCTAGGTGGCCACGGTACGGTACCGTTTCGGGATATGTTTTTTTCTGGAAACAACTGCCGCACTGCATTCATAAACACATTAGCATTGTGAGCTGTGGCCCCGTCCTGCTGGAACCATGTGTTTTGGTTGAAGAATGGACTATTTTGTAGTTCTACTCTGAAAAAGTCATTTAACATCTGGGCATATCTCTCCGAATTCACAGTTACAGTTTGGCCACGTTGATTTTCAAAGAAATAAGGCCCTATGATTGCAGATGCAGACATGGCACACCAGACTGTTATTTTAAGCTTATGTAAAGGCTCTTGATGCATTTGTCTTGGGTTGTGGACATCCTAGTAACGAAAATTCTGCTTATTCACATATCCTGCAATGTGAAAGTGAGCTTCGTCACTAAAGAATATGTTACCCATCCGAGCAGCAGTACCAAATCTCAACACCATCATCTCCGTGTATGTTTTTCTTAATTAAAAGTCAGAATCGTGTAAATCTTGAACAATTTGAATTTTATATGGATGGAACTTGAGCTTTTTTTGCATTATTACCTGTAAAGTTGATTTCGGAATTCTCAATATCGATGAACGTGTACGCAGTGATAAACGGGGATTTTCAACGACAGAAACCATAACACGCTCGACATTTTCATCCGTGGCTACCAATGGTGTAGGTAGGTGGGCCTATTTAATGTTGATCCTGTAGCTCTGAACCTTGCTACCCATGACTGAATGAGGTTAATCGATGGTCCATCACGTAATCCACGAATACTGTAACGATTATTAAATCGACAGCGTGCTACAGACAGTGAAAATCCACTCGAAATGTACGCCTCGACGGCAAAAGTGCGGTGCTCTCCACTCCACTGTTCCATGGCTACTAAAACCGTAACCGCTTGCGCTTCTAACGACGCCCCCCGCACCCCTCTTATGAGTTACGTTCAGAAACTATGTTTGTTCAAACTTTGAAATCTGCCACTGGACACCCATATTCTATATAACGTTACTGACCAGCTATATTCTTATCGTAACCAAAGGTCCACTGAAATATATTTATAATTTAAATGATTTCCTATTATATCTAAAAGAAGATTTGATTGCATTTTTTGATGAAATAAAAAAGTACAAGTGTAAAAGTACAAAAGTACAACGGTAGCGTTGGAACAATACAATTAATGACATCGGAATTGTACATAAAAATTGTGCGCTGACATGGCACCATGTTATTCCATCATAACTTGACCTTTGTGAGAAACAGACTCATGACTTCAGCTATCACTTCATTACGTTTGTTATTATTTGAACAATAAATTAATTATTCGATACAAGAATTTTACGGTATCTCTTTCAAATTATATTATTTCTCGTACCGTATTATCTGTAAATGGTTTCCGTAGAAATTTATATTGTATCCGTTTAGCATGGCTTCACAAATTTTATAGATGTGTTTTCCGTATCTCAATGTAATCATTTTTTTTAATTTATTACAAAATTAACAAATCTGACATCAGCCGCAATAATATTGTTGTTTTAGGATCCATTTTGAGTTTAAACAATGTACAATTGGTCGAATTTGCCATAATCGCCAGCCTCTTCAAATATTTATTGTATTGTTGAAATTTTTCTTGTCTACGAGGCATGAATAAAATTTTTTGGTTGACCTGCTCATCAAATTTGAATCCATTATACAATTATTTGTTAAGTACATAGAAATATTCGGTGTGCTCAGCAGAATTTAGTAATAGAGAATCCTGATTCATATGCGTGCTGCCTTCATTAAATGAGAAATGAGACAAGTGTGCTTGAATGTCTCTGTTGAGTTATGTAAGAAAGTACATTTGGACATATTTTGAACACATTTTGTAATTAACGCATGGAAAAAAAAATTTAATTATTTCAAATAAATTGTTTTTCCGTGAAATAATCTAACACAATTAAATCGTTGCTAATAGACCACCTGAATATGTAATACAACGAAACCTAGGTCGTGCTAAAGAACTTAAAGAAAGTAGAAATACTACATTACGTAGTTTCATTTAATTATGAATGATGAATTTTTACAAAATTAACGCCAAATATATTCAATATTCAGAATAAGAAATAATCTAAGTTAATGTTATATTGTACCTAACATATAGATGCCTTATGTCTACTGTTATTTTAAATTTTTTTCTTATTTTTATTTACTCAACAGATACCATAGGCAAATTGGCCGGAATGTTTTATTTACATTTTCAAAGATCTGAACAATCATTTATTTGTAATATATAACATTTTACCATATCCTGGTGGTCTGACTTCTTTTCAATTTGATATAACTTTTTAAAAGTTACTGTTAAAGCCTCTATTAGACTTTTACTTTTTGTGGTATAGTTTTAATCTTGCTTTTTGAATCTTACTTGATCTTGCTTTTTGCATATTATTACTTGCTTTATGGTATAATTTTAATCTTGAAATTAATTTTGCACCTAATAAAATAAAAAAGAAATTTGAATAACGTTTATGAATACGAAAAACACTTGAGGGTTCAATTACTTGAATTTATTAGGTCACTTTTAAAATAAGTTTCACGCACAAAATTCGAATTAGTTTATTCTGAAAAATAAAAATTTTAAATAATTGAAATCGGATAATAGTTAATATGACATTTTTCTCGGTGTGACCTCTCAAAAGAACATTCAATATTTTCATGGGTCTGAAGACTTTCAAGAACAAATTATACTTTGACGTGCTGAACGAGCCATATTCAATTCGCTGAATCATACGCATTCAAATCGTTCTTCGAAATGTATTTTGTTTCACAATTTCTTTATCAAACTTTATATTTCTAGTACCATTCTTTTATAGTATTTTTTTTCAATTCACTTCCAAAATTTTTAACCAATTTTTGTCTTCAATAGAATACGAGAATATATTTGATTGTTGACACTCTACTTTAAAACAAAAGAGAGTGTATTGTGTGCATAGGTGGATTCAAGGGGGGGGGGGCACCGAGGCACGTGCTCCCCCCCCCCCAGAAGTCCCAGAATAATCAATCTATTTCGTTTAGTTCTCGCAAGTCACAAAATAATATACGTAAAATTCCATACAAATTTTTTTTTACGATGAAAGTGCCTTTGCGTGAGCGAAATTATAGAATAAATAATACCGGTACTGGTACCCATAGCTTCTACGTATGTAGCTTATAGTTTTGAGTCGGCACCAGTTTTTTCCCGCCAATTTACTTCAACTCTTTATGACGGGTGCGCGGGAGGGCGGAGGCTGGGCGCGTGGTTAGCTAGATGATAAATATGTAATTATTGTCCTCGCTCGACGACGATAGCATTGCACGTGCACGCATCTTATTATTAATTTGATTAAATTGTATTCGGCTTATGTATTTTATCATCACAGTGATTGTATGTAGTCAAGTGACTTATATTATAATGAATGACAAGGACAGGAAAAGACAGAAGAGCATAAGTGCGTTTTTATTTTCAAACAAACGAAAAACTGATTATGCAGAGAATGAAACTCTTCAGTCCGCGCGACCTGGGCAGTCAACTATTGTTGGTGATGTATTTCCATGTCCATCCTCGCTGACGGCAACTATATCAGCTTCCGCTGGTTTTTTTTCCAGGAAAGTGATATAGGTAAATATTGCTTATCGATTACTCATAACTCCGAATTGATTAAACATTTAGATCGGCATTCAGAGACAAATTTGAGTTTCATTTCAATACCCGTATTCCCGAATTACTGTTCGTTTATTTACATATCTTTCTACACTACAGGGAAAAAAAAGACAAAAATTACTTTGCTTAGTTTCTATTCACAATGAAATAAAACTACGTGATGTAGTATTATTTCTACTTTCTTCAATTTCATTACCACAACCTAGGTTTCGTTGTATTACAACATCTTCAGGTGGGATATTAGCAAAGATTAACTCTTAGGAACAGTAGTGTTAGTGAGGTTAATAAATTCAATTGTTGTTATTATGTGAGGTTATACAATGCAAATGTTCTGGTGTATGTAATAAAATTAAATGGAAGTTATTATCGGTAATATATTTATACAATAGCAAGAGTATCTGAAAGTAAGGACAAGTTAATACACTAATTCTACATATTTCCGGTTTTATTTATTCATATATTTATTTATTTATTTATTTATTTCTTTTCTAATTTTTTTTTATTTATATATAATATAAACTGTACCATAATAAGTTAAGAAAAATACTAATACAAGAAATATACCCGGTCGTATCAAATAATAATAATATTTACTATGAATCTATTCCATACATAGGTAATGTATCACTCAAATTAGGAAAACTCTGAATGTTACGACGGCGCCATCTATAATAAACTGTGCGTATTTCTACGAACGTACCGGCAATTTGTCATTGCGTTTTGATATATACTCTGTGGCATAAAATGTACATGTAATTATGAATGTGAAATTCTAATACGAAATAAAACAATTAATATTATTATTCAAGTACGATATTTATTGGTGCATTCCTCATTAAATACATAACAAAGCTGGCGACGAGGAAGAAAAATGTCGGAACAGCAATTGACGCAAGTTCTTGCGCAGATGTTGGAAACCATGCGTGGAATGCAAATACAACAAGCCAATCTCCAAATGGCTTTACAAAACCAAAGATATCAAGTAAAACCTGTAAGCGGCATTCAATTATAACCGTATGATGAAATAAATGAATCGTTCTCGAGCTATTTACAAAGGTTGCAAAATTATGTAACCATAAAAGGCGTGAATGATACAAGAGTAAAAATCCAGATATTTTTAAACTGCATCGGACCTAAGTACTATCAAGTACTAAAGAACATTACAGCACCAAATACCCCCGAATCCAAATCTTTCGAAGAGCTTATTAAAATACTGGGAGACCACATTTCACCGGAGCCAGGGGAAGTGGCACAACAACATAAATTCTGTCTCAGGCAGCAGCATGAACACGAAAGTATTGCTAATTACATGGTTATGTTGAAGGAAATAGGAGGAAAATGCAACTTCATATGCAACCACTGTAAACAAACAACATTCGATACTCACCTGAGAGTGCAATTTATACGAGGGCTGCGGAACACTGAAATCAAAGAACGATTACTACAAGAGCCACCTACTACAAAATTTGATGATATTTTGAAAATTGCTATGGCCATAGAAACATCAAAATGTGAAACAAAAGAAATGGGCCAAGACTTACTACAAACGTAAATAAATTTCAATAAATAAGAAGAATAAAGCTACATCAAGTTCATACACTACGAATAAAGATGATAATACTACACATACATACAATAGAAGAGACAGGAAAATCAACTGTTCCCGATGTGGAAGAGAAAACCATTTAGCAATTCAATGTCAACTGAAAGATAAATTGTTTTGTAAGAAGTGTAACAAGCGAGGACACGTGCAATTAGTATGTTTCATGGACCACAAACAATTAGAAATTGAAAGTGAATTGTCATCGGATGAAGGAGTAGAGGAAATATATGAAATACATAGAATATACCAAGATAATACTACGCTACATGATAAGTACAACTTAGCATTACAAATAAACGGAAGAGTACATACATCAGAGCTGGATACAGGAGCAGCTGTTACTACTTGTTCTGCAGAGTATTTTAGAAATAATTTCAATAAGGTGAAAATGCAAGCGACACACATACGGCTACGTACATACAAAGGAGAAATAATACAGCCATTGGGAACTTGTAATCTAAAAATAAAATACAAAAACAAGGAAATAGAAGGACGAATATTCATAATAAACAAAAATGTGGATCCAATTGTAGGAAGAGAATGGTTAAAGAAGCTAAATTTAACGTTTGAAATAAATTCAATAAGTAGAGAAGAAAATGACATGACAGAAAAAGAATTTAAAGAGAAACTGCAGAACCTGTTAGAAGAATACAAAGAACTATTTTCTGAGGAAATTGGCTTGATCAAAAATTATGAAGCAGCATTTAAACTAAAAGAAGATGTATTACCTGTATTTTTGAAACCCAGACCTGTTCCATTTGCACTCAAAAATCAAGTGGAAGCAGAGCTGGACAGATTGGAACGTGAGAACATAATAGAAAAAGTCACATACTCACAATGGGGAACGCCCATTGTTCCGGTAATAAAACCAAATGGTAAAGTACGTCTATGCGCTGATTACAGATCAACTTTAAACAAAAATTTAGAAAATGAGTACTACCCAATACCTCGCATAGAAGAGATTTTTGCTAAGCTGAGCGGTGGAAAGTACTTCTGCACTCTAGACATAAATCAAGCTTATTTACATATGAAGACAAATGAAGATTCGGCCAAAATGCAAGCTATTAGCACCTGCAAAGGTACATATAAGGTGAACAGAATGATGTTTGGAGTGAAAATAGCACCAAATATTTGACAGCGATTCATGGATCAAACCTTACAGGGAATAGATGGAACAGCATGTTTCTTTGATGATATTGCTATACAACACTCGTACAACTTTTACAAAGAATAAAAAAAGTATGTGAGAAATTACAGCAATGTGGGCTGCATTTAAATAAAAAGAAATGCCAATTATTTCAAGAATCTATTACATACCTAGGACACACAATTAATGAGAAGGGTTTACATCCAACCAAAGAAAAAGTGAACGATATCAAACGAAGCCCAAGACCAACGGATGTATCGTCATTACGTACATTTTTGGGATTAATTAACTACTATCAGCAATTTATTCCAAACCTATCATCGAAGCTGCATCCAATGTATAACTTATTACAAAAAGGAATTCAATTTGTATGGTCTAAAGAGTGTGAAATGGTATTCAAGGAACTGAAAGAAGAGATCTGCGGGGAGAAAATACTTACACCATTTCATGAAAATTTACCAGTTACACTAGCTACGGATGCCTCACCTACTGGTTTTGGTGCGGTTTTGTCACATGTGATGTCGGATAAGACGGAAAGACCTATAGCTTTCGCTTCACGATCACTTACAAAAGGCAGAAAAAGGATACAGCCAGCTTGATAAGGAAGCGGCAGCATTGATTTGGGGGCTAAAGAAGTTTTTCCAATACTGCTATGGGAGGAGAATCACTCTGATCATTGACAATCAACCACTAGCGAGAATCCTACACCCAGAAAAGACAATCCCTACCACTACGGCTATGAGACTGGTACATTATGCAAACTTTTTGGCTGGATTCAACTATGAAATTAAACTCAGAAAAACAACAGAACACGCAAATGCAGACTATTTATCAAGAAATAGTATCCCTACTCATGCAACTTTAGAGAAACTCACTGATGATGACGCATTCTACATAATTCAGATTACAGAGATGCCAGTGACACGGCAGGAAATAAAGAAAGCTACAGTGAATGACCCAGAACTACAAAAATTGTATATTGATATTCAATCAGGCAAGGAAGATTTAAAAACAATACATGAGTATTCACTACAGGACGGATGCATTTTTTATGTCATTAGGATTGTCATACCAAAAACTCTCCAATCTAAAATATTGGAAGAACTACATATGGCACACACAGGAATTGTGAAAATGAAAGCATTGGCAAGAAGTTATGTATGGTGGAAGAATATTGATACAGATATTGAGAATATGGTCAAACAATGTAAATCATGCTGTTTGATGCAGAAGAACCCTACTAAGGTACTTACTCATGCCTGGGAGTACCCAAAGGAACCATGGAGCCGTATACATATTGATTACGCTGGGCCTTTCATGAATCAATATTTGTTAATAGTTGTGGATGCATATACTAAGTGGTTAGAAGTAATACCTACTCCATCTATTACAGCTACAGCAACAATTAATATTTTAAAGAAGATATACTCAACATTTGGCTTACCGATAACTCAAGTCTCAGATAATGGCAGACAATTCAAATCAGAGGAAATGCAGATATTTTTAAAAGAAAATGGAATCCAAGCAAAATTCACTGCACCGTTTCATCCATCAACAAATGGCCAAGCAGAAAGATATGTACAGACACTCAAAAATAAATTAAAAGCAATGGCTAAGGAAGAAGGAACAATACAAGAAAAATTACAGAAATTTTTAACTATGTACAGGAAAACGCCAAACAGTACCACAGGAATTAGTCCAGCTGAGATGATGTTTAAGAGAATATACAGGACACGGATTGATTTAGTTAAGAGAAAAACAGAGATTGGTGGAAATAACAGTAATGAGAACCAAATAGTAAACAAAGAATTCGAGAGAGGGGATAGAGTGCAGATAAGAATGTATGATGGTAACAAGTGGAACTTTGGGAGGATATTAAGAAGAACAGGGAAGTTACATTATGAAGTAGAAGCTAATGAAAGAAAGCATCACCGACATGTGGATCAAATAATTAGTACAGCAGGGTCGACAGCAGTTCAGGACATCACTAATGTCCTGATACCACAGGTGAAAGAGGCGAACTCCACAACTTGCCCTACTAAGACAGCAGAGGCACAGGTGACTGGCAATGACCAGGGAGCAGAAGAAAGGAAGGAGGTGATGCCTGTCCTAGAAACTATACCAGTCGTTGTTGATACCAGTCGAGCGGAAACCCAAGAACTACAACCGACAGAGCAACGATCACCACCACCATCGATACCGGCACAACCTGTGGTGCCCCGTAGAAGCACAAGGATTGGAAGACCACCAAATAGGTTGAACTTGTAATTTAATAACTCGGAAGAGAGTGTTACGACGGCGCCATCTATAATAAACTGTGCGTATTTCTACGAACGTACCGGCAATCTGTCATTGCGTTTTGATATATACTCTGTGGCATAAAAATGTACATGTAATTATGAATGTGAAATTCTAATACGAAATAAAACAATTAATATTATTATTCAAGTACGATATTTATTGGTGCATTCCTCATTAAATACATAACACTGAACTAATAATAAAAATATAAATAATACAACATGTGCTTATAGTACGTTAATTAACTTGGGTAAAACCCTTATTAGTAATAAAGAAAAAATAGATAAACATAAAAAGAGTGGTTTCTATAAACTTAAATGTAACGACTGTAACAATGTATACATAGGTCAAACAGGAAGAGATTTTAATACAAGATATAAAGAACACATTGCCAGCTGGCGAAATAATAAACCAGACACATCTCACTTTGCTAAACATCTCATTGAAAATAACCATCACCCCCATAATGATAATGTCCCCTATATATTACAAATAAATACAAAAGGTAATAAACTTAATATCCTAGAAACATTAGAAATAAACAGTCATAAAAAAGACACCAAGGTGAATATATTAAATGGACAACTAAATATAATATCATCACCCATACTTAATATCTTCTAAACATCATATAATTAGACAACATTGATATTACAGTACTCTTCAAATTGTTTCAGCCCAAATACACATAAATATAAGTATATATAAATAAAAAAAAAATAAATAAATAAATATATGAATAAATAAAACCGGAGATATGTAGAATTAGTTTATTACCTTGTCCTTACTTTCAGATACCCTTGCTATTGTATAAATATATTACCGATAATAACTTCCATTTAATTTTATTACATACACCGGAACATTTGCATTGTATAACCTTACATAATAACAACAATTTAATTTGTTACCCTCACTAAAATAATGGTATATCGTATAACTCTCGGAAATATAATAAAACCTACACCGCGCCCCTGCATTAAACTCATTAACATAAGCAGTGGTAAAATCCGCATAAACCCGGCTTCCGCTATTGTGTTTGAATAATATAAATGCTGTGGGATGTTCGTAAGAGTTAATCTTTGCTAATATCCCACCAGAAGATGTTGTAATACAACGAAACCTAGGTCGTAGTAAAGAAATTAAAGAAAGTAGAAATAATACTACATTACGTAGTTTCATTTAATTGTGAACAATGAATTTCTACAAAATTAACGCCAAATATATTCAATATTAGTTTCTATTATAAATGTGGTACGAACAGCTTCCATAAAAATTCTTAGAGATGAAAAATGAAAAAAGTCAGTTGTTCATATAATTTTTATCGGTTAGAAAAGGAAAATTTGATGTTAACCACAATAAAATTTATCATACATTACAATAAAATTTTGCTTATTTTCAAACATAAGAATTTTTAATCGAATTTAAGCAAAGAATGTATAATTACAACGTATGGTGTTGCAAATTTCTCAAGTAAAGTTTTATCCTATTGCGCACTAATTTGTACTGGGGCTATTTAAATTTTAACGCCGGTAAGTTCGGGTATCACTCCTATACATGCGCTCAAGAGAGATGACGTATTTGTTGGGCGTCTTCGGCTTTTTTCTACCATTGTCAATACGAATTAACTCATATCGTGTCGTTTTTTGTAACTACTGTATATTTCTATGGAATTTTTCACTTTCAATGAATTATTCAATAACTAGTTTATATCGGTACGCATATTTAAATATATGTTAAATGATGAGAACGTTTTCAAATAACTATTAATAAATATTTATTTCTGTTGCAAGGGATGTAGCATCAGAACAGTGAGGTTAGATAATATTATTGTGGAGTCATAAAGGTAGTAAAGTTTTTCATGTTTTGTAATTTATTTTTATTTTTATGTAACAAAAAAATTACATCTGCACTCTTATTGCAATTAATTTTTATCTGTATGTATATAAATAAATATTTACAAAAAATATATAAATTTGTGTTTTTAAAATTATTTCTAATTTTTTGTTACATTCTCATTAATGCACAAAGATGTACATAAATCCAATTTAATTTCTTAATTTAATTATAATAATGCAGACTAAAAAAATTCTGATAATAAAAAATCTTACCGCTTAGTAAAGATGAAAGATTAATTATATAATTCGATTAAATTTAGAAAAATGGTATTATTATAGAGCAAAATAAATTTTACCATGGTACTATTATATTTTTTATTAAGCCTATGCTATAAATTTTATCTGGCTACTGTTTCGCACTATGGTAATTTTTATCAGGGTCCTCTATAAATTTTATTATAATTTCCTTTCCGTGTATGTAAGTTAACCCATGCGTTATGATAATTTATTTGTGTTAACCGTAACTTATTTAGTTTTATTTTATATTTACAGGTAAACTACTTAACAACAAGGACGTTACAAGTATTCTTACTGATGAAGAAAAATATCAATGGTTGAAAAATGTTTGGCAACCTACAACAGACTTTAAGTTTCCACAGGTATGAGACAAAAGGTCTTTTCAAACAAACTGGCTAAATGTACATGAATGGCTTGCATACAGCAAAATTGCCGGTGGCGGTTTGTGTAAGATGTGTATTATTTTTCGACAAAGTAAAGCGGACACGAATGATGTAAAGCTAGGAAAGTTGATGAGGGAACCGCTGAAAACATTTAAAAAAGGTATTGAAATACCAACACACCATGGAAACACGAAATACCACCAAACTATATGGTAGCATTTAAAAATTGTTTGATGGTAATTGAGGGAAAGTCGATGGATGTTGTAGTCCAAATGAGATCTCAAGAAAGAAAAACAATTGAAGGGAATCGTAAAAAACTTGTATCCATTATAAAACCGGTATATTATGTGAAATGCAAAATATACCATTAAAAGGACATAGGGATGACGGTTATTTAGAATCAGAAAGTTCTCTTGGAGAAGGAAATTTTCGAGCGGTATTGAAATTCAGAATCGACGCTGGGGACGAGATACTGCTTGATCATATTAGAGATTGTGCTAAAAATGCTTCTTACATTAGCAAGTCAAAAAATGATTTGGTCGAGTGCTGCGGGGAGTTAATCGCAAACAAAATAGTGAACAAAGTTAAAAAAGGAAAATATTTTACTATTATAGCAGATGAGACCACAGATGTTTCTATTAGTGAACCACTGTCCATTTGTATTCGTTATTTTAATGTTGATACGAATGTAATTCAAGAAGACTTTCTTAAATTTGTTAGCATTTAGCATATTACTGCATATTTTGGAGACGTTAGATAGTTTGCATTTAGATATTTCGTTATGCCGAGGTCAAGTATATGATGGAGGAGCCAATATGAGTGGTAAAATAAAAGGTGTTCATCCATATGTGTCCAATATGCAGCCTTTAGCTTTTTACACACACTGTGCAAGTCACCGATTCGACTTAGCCATTAGTACAGCTTGCACCGTGCCTAGCATAAGAAATGCTTTGGGGGTTATTTCGACCGTTGCAACCTTTTTCCGTGAGTCAGCTGGACGAATTAATATCCTCCAAGAAAAAATACAAGTTAATTTGCCTAAGGAAAAACAAAAAATACTAAAGAAAATGTGTGAGACTAGATGTGACATGAAGCAGTTCTATCATTTTTGGACGTTTTGCCGTGTCTTTCTGCAATTTTGCAAAAAAATTACCGATAAAGGGGATAAACGTGCTACAAATGCATTTTCATTGCTGCAAGCTGTAATCTCGCCGGAATTCCTTGTAAGCTTAGTCATCCTCGCGGATATTTTAGGAATCACTCTTTCTTTATCTCGGTCCTTACAAGCCATCGAAATTGACATACTTTCGGCTATGAAGCTTGTTGATATGCAACAGCCAGCATTCAAAAGCAACGTGATACTTGAAAAGCTTTTTGATAAAGTTGAAGATCTGGCAAATGAAATTGGAACATAAATAACTGTATGCAGAGTAACCAACCGTAATCCAACAGATCTCACATTCAGGTTCAGTCTGCTAAAGAGTATTACCGATTGTCGGCGTACACTCCGTTTCTGGATTATTTATTGAACGACATGTCCTTTAGATTTCCCAAAACTCAGCTCCAGAGAATCGGACAGTTACAAAAGTTACTGTCGCATAAATTTAGTAACGAAGATATAGAGCATCTTATTCAAGGTGATTTATTATATAAAATGATCTTCCTTGTTTCTTATATCTGAAGGGTGAACTAGAAATTTGGCAACAGATGAGAGAAAATTTGTCAAAGTCTCCAGTGAAGGCCTTTAAGAGCAATGGCGTTGCCAAACATAAGAACCCTGTGTCAATTGTTGTGTACGTTTCCCGTAACAACTAGCCCGGCGGAGCAATTTTTCTCCACTCTGCGATGACTCAATATATCTTCGCAGCAGGATGACAGAAGATCGTTTAAATGGACTAGCTTTAATGCATATTCATCAAGACATTGCATCATCGATGAACGTTGATGAAGTATTCGATATATTTAGCAGGAAACATAAAATAAAACGTTCATTTAATTTTCCTTAATTTTTGCATTAAAGTAGGGTAAATAATAAAAAGTATATGATTTCTAATATGTCTTTGTTTACAATTAATTTAAAGGACTTATGAGGACACTCCTTGCCAACTTGGTTGTACCTCCCCTAGAAAACAATTCTGGATCCGCCTTTGATCGTGTGTTTCTAATAGAAATGTAACATTGTGAGAAGAAATTTTGTTATCCCTTTAATTACACTTTATTTGTCGTGTAAAAGTATAAAATGAAATCCCCCTGTCCTATCAATCTGCTGTTAGGTGATGAAATTGTGTTACAATAATTATTTCACATAAATTAATTAGAATTTGTTTTGGCGACCAAAGAAATATAATTCGACATACTAAAATTAAAATTTATATTTAATTTATAAGGGTCGAAAGCAAAGTCTGTTAAGATACTTTTTTATTTATTGTATGTTAACAAGATGAAAAATTATTTTAAATAAATCAGTGGATACTGGAATGGATTATGATAGGGTTCACTATTGATTCAAATAAATGTAGTACTTAATTTTTAGATAACTTAATTAACCTACTATTAATAGATTGTTGTAACACCTGTAAATCTACGAAACAGGTTTAGTGGTTCTATGTCAGCTATTATTAATACTTAAAGAGTTTTTCATATAAAAGTGTCATTAATAATTTATTAAAATATGCTACATGACAAGTGATACTTCGGGATCAACTTTGAGGCGTTCACGTGGATCGAATTCAATTTAATTTTTCAGAAAATTACACTAAATAGGGTTGATTGAGAAGTTTACGCCCTGGATAAAAAAAATGGATATGATTTCCAAATTGTTTCCTTTTCTCAACATAATTACAATCTATATCCATGCACTACTTCCATCCAGTTTCTAGAGTCGTGGCTTTAAAAATATTCTAATTACATTCATTTAAATTACAAAGGCAAAAAAAATTTCCTTGCCGAAGAATTCAAAGTTAAGGCAATTATTTATATTGAATCACGTCATAAAATTAATTGTGTAGGGTGAAAAAGACATTAAACGGGATGAAAAAATGACTGATGAAATAATTTTCCTTGTTATGTTAATAGAAGAGGCTCATTTTAGATGTAAAATGGCGCGCTTCCAACTAACAGCCAATTGACAAAAATAATTCATTAGCGGTTTAAAATATAGATATACGGCACTTAGATAAAAATGTTTTGGAAAATTAAGACCTAACAAATGTTATTCAAATAATATTACAATATTTATAATAAAATTTCAAGCTCGATACGAGTATTTAATAAATAATTTGGTCATGAAACTGGTTTGTGTTTTGCATATTAGTTCCCATTCACCGCTGAACCAATATAAAACTAGCATTATATAGATAATCCAGGAAAAAGGTTAGTCATGTACTATTAACAGTTTCATGTACTATTAACACATGTTGAAATTAAAATTTTGCATTTTATTAAAAACGAAGAAATAATAAATATGTGCAGTATAATGAATAGATTCAGTACAAATGGAATTAAAACTAAACACAGTGAATGCAACTGCAAAATTAGACAGTTAATATTTTCTTCACACAGCGCATATACGTTTTGCCCACAATTGGAGTCGAAATCTCTGGAAGTGAGTTTTAAAGTTGGAAAAACAATTTACTGTCATTTTCACCCGTTAATAGTGGTAAACTCAACGCAATCCCATTGAGTGATGAATCACATATTGGTGAAATGGAACATTATAATCTACCACAAAATAGGCATTTTGTCTGTAGGATACTTTTCTTATCCTTTACCATTGTTTATTTCTGGTTCCTGCATCAGAAGAGATAAATTGTTTAAAAAAATCGACGAGGAAAACTGTATATTATAGTGTTATTGACATACAAAGTTGTATTCGTGCACACTTCCAAAGTTGTTATTTTGAAATGTGACTTTCCAAACACTGCCACATTTATTACAGCCCTGATTTGGTATCGTGGACTCTGTTACTTTTGTTATGTTCCTCTAAATCATTATTTTGGTAAATATCATTAATATAAAGATAGATTAATTCTGTAATTTTACTACATGTGCACGTAATAAAGTACATAAAATTCGCATTGAAACAACTAAAGTAATTAAATTATAAATATTGAAAATATATTAAAATTTCAAAGAAATTCTGAAAAAAGTAAGCTTGTATCAAATACGTAAAACATCGAAAAATGTTACGTGTTAAGACGATCTGCTCTCATGCGGACAGACGCCCGCATTTGGGTTGCTTACTCATCCACCTAACTTTTTCTGACCAATCTATACTTCATCCCTGGCCAAACCCATTTGACTAAAGTCCCAGACCAAGTCCGGATGGAAAATTTCATAACGACATCTAAACCACAAGTAGCACCATCTATTGATGTACATAGATACACCGTTTATCAACGTAATTACTCTGCATCTAGTAGGCACTTCACTGTTGTTGTGTTTATGTAATGTATAAATTCATATTTGAAAATATTGAATTAGTATTTATTCTGATTGAGCGAACCGATTACCAAGAAATATTAAATACTAGCTGTGCTTACGACATTGTTTTCATAAAAAGACGCTGTTCTTATGAAATTAATTATTTAACAGTTTTCATTTTAGTAAAACAATTAAAGATTTCAATCTAATTTTATGAGGATTAGCCTTTTTAAATCATTTTGATGCGAGTTTTTTAATTTTCTCATAAGCTTGATTTATTACTATTACTTTCTCCTTCCATTTTTAAGGTTCCGTACCTCAAAAGAAAAAAGGAACCCTTATAGGATCGCTTCGTTGTCCGTCTGTCTGTCGAAACCTTTTCCTCATGTTTATAATGCGTGAAGGTATCACATTAAAATTCAAATCGAATACTTCTACATCTACAGTTCCTTGGAGCTATAAAAAATCAATCTTCTAAGTCAATGCAATCAAAAAAACTATATTATTGTATATTATTATACATATATATAAAAAAACTATATTATTATATATTATTATACATATATATAAAAAAACTATATTATTATACTATTTATTCCGCATTTTTTGTCAAAAGGCAAGGTTTCACAGCACAAGTAAACGAAAAAATTGTTAATTTGTAGTTGTTTGACATATATTTTCTTAAATATGCGCCTGTTAAAAATATAGTAAGCGATATGGTTTTGTTCTAAAAAATTAAAATTTTGTTTCATTAAATGTTCATAAATACCTGAATGTCTAGAGAACACTCATAGTTTGAGTTCCACTTTTGCTTGACAGGTTTTTGTTCTTTGGAAATATTGAAAATTTCTCAAAATATTTTATTAATTTTCATTGTTACGATTTGAAGGTTCCGTAAGCGGAAAGCATCACTTACGTGTTTGTCCATCTACCCGCCTATTACTCGTATAGACGTTTTTCTCATAAACTGTCTAACGTGAAAATTTTAAATTTGGCATGGTGCTAAAGTACACTAAAGGGTTTAATATAGATAATCGAATTAATACAACACACGAATAAGGATTTCAAGAACTCTTATTTTCTAAATTCCACATATGATCCAAAGATATACAGAAAATAACCACAAAATATATTTACCTCCTTATGTTTCTAAAACAGCACAGATAAAATTTATGGAAAACAGTATTGTTAAAATTTACCTATGTTTAAGAGAAAACCATAGCGATGTTTCTAAATCCCGTGGCTTTTCTGACATTAAATATGCTTTTACCCCTGCAAAATATATATATTTGCGTGATGAAAAATATAGCGCGTGTTCAACTCGTAGCTAACTGACATATAATATCCAAAATTTTTCTGATATTAACACATTTTATTATTAAAACTGTTTTTTATAAAGTTTTTGCTCTTTTCGAAAATATGTTCAGCTCAAATTGTAACCGTCCGTGTAACCGACATTTTCATCCGTGGCTACCAATGGTGTAGGTCCTGGCCTGGGCCTATTTAATGTTGATCCTGTAGCTCTGAACCTTGCTACCCATGACTGAATGAAGTTGATCGATGGGCCATTACGTAATCGACGAATACTGTAACGATTATTAAATCGACGGCGTGCTACAGACAGCGAAATCCACTCGAAATGTACACCTCGACGGCAAAAGCGCGGTGCTCTTCACTTCACTGTTCCATGGCTACTAAAACATCTGCACCGCTTGCGCTTCTAACGACGCCCCCCACGCCCCTCTTATGTGTTGCGTTCAGAAACTATGTTCAAACTTTGAAACCCTGTATTTCCATTAAATATATTGTATCATCTATTACATGTATTATCTTTATTTTTTCAATACACGATTACAAATAAATTTTACACGGCCCAATTTATGTGCAACAGCTAGTCTATGATAAGTTTAACATTTTCTTTCATTTAACATTTTCTTTCATCGTATATGTAATGTACCCTACATTAGGATTTATGATTATTTTTCACTAATCTCTCTTACTCGTATCTACTTTTCCAATATTTGTTTCCGCAAGTATTGTACAGTAATTTCTTTAATTCCCTTTTACCTTTTATGTGAATTATTCAAGAGTCACCTCTTTATACGAGTATAACAGATGATACTAACGTGGACAGTTTGAATACTTTATTAAAGAATTTAAAATGTCTAATCTCTTTTAATTTTCTTTATCTGAAAGTCGCTGTTAAAAAAAATATTATTTGCTATATTTTGTCGCGAACTGATTCATATAAGGTAATACTATAAGATGGCAAGATTTCAAGTTAGAATATTGTGCTAGTCAACTTAAGTTTCGATCTTTTTTTAATCGACAATTTTTTCTTTCTTTGACTTATTATATGAATATTATAGCAATTTGATTATTAGTTAGTTCACTAAATTCAAAAGCAACTTAATTTTCTGAAAAATTAAACCAGTAACTATTACGTTACATGCAAAAATCATTGTTATAAATATAAAGATATTAGCAAATTTTAATTCTTTCTATAAATTGTTTTCTTATAATCCAATACTCAACAAAAAATAATCTGCTATTACAAGAATTTAACTATGTCAACAATCTAAATTCTGTAAGACTATATAATAAGTGCTAAGTTATAATGAAGATAATAAGGTGCAGAAATGTATTTAAATAACTAAATAGCTTTGATATGCATTAATATATATATGTATATATACATTTTTTTTTAATAAATATTTCTGAACATTTCCAAGTATATATGCTCAATTGATCTGCAACTACCAATGTAATTATATTTGCAGGAAGACAAATTAAAAATTTAGTTCGGGCCACTGTTCATTTCCTCGTTAATTAAGATAAAAGAAGTTACATTTTTCATGGGTATATCATGGAACAAACCATTTTTATTCCATAAAATTAGAATAAAAGTCTAGTAAAAATATTTTTTTAAATTATACTACATTTTTATGCGTTCGCTGTACAAATAAAGTTTCTTTTTTCCAAATAAATAAATAAAGAACGTGAGACACTCAAATCACGACTAGGAAAGAATCATAAATGTATCCATATACAAAGTTTCCGTAGTCAAACCAGGTCTCAACTTCACGTGTTCTACAGTTTTAGACATATATTTATGAGTATGTCACACCTTCAGAAACAGATCTTTAATAACCTGTAAAAACGAATGAAAATAATTATGTACAAACATTTCCAAACGTTTTTTTCTAGCAAAATAAAAATGTGGTCTAATTTGGTAGGTATTGTTAATTTAATGCCCCATTTGGGCAACATCAAACTTCAAAATGATCTAAAATATGTCCGTCGACCGTTTGATACATTTGAAGGAATTCTCGATACAAGTATTATATTGGAAATTTGAAAACTTGCATTAACGACTTCAAAAGAAAGTAGGGTAAACAATGAACTCTACATAATTCATGTTGCACATGCACCTGGCCGGTTTTATTAAACCTGATACGTTTATGATGATTTCTTGTTTTGAATGTAGATAATTTCACACATCCTTTATCGCACAAATTCTCACAACTATTGAACATATTTTTCACATGCCGATCTGATTAAATCAGTATGTATTTTTTTTAAATTTATACACCTAATTCAATGCTCATGGAAAGCCGTTTAAAGATAATTACAGAAAAAGAGAACACAGGCATTACGATAATTAAGGGACTATATGATAATTTACATGTAAAGAAAGTAGGCAATTTATCCGCTTCAAAGGTTCATCATAACGTTAACAAACTTAACTAGCACAAAGAATAACTCAAAAAGCATACGGTGTATTGCGTCTATGCCGTAGAAAGTACTAATCGCTTTCCTTATAGAAGGTCGAACACCTCTTTTCCACGTCATAAGGTACCAAATGTTACTTAATCAAATTCGTTTCTCAAATTTCTCAAAGAAAATTACAGCTCATATTCCTTTTGTACACAATGAATTGTACCTTCATACTCGAAGTTGTGTCTTATTACATGTGATCGCATATCTAAATACCTTTCACTGCTCTGTCGTCAAATTATATCGTGCTGCAGTAATTGATTTACATCTATGTACTTTCATTTTTTATTTGTCTCTGTTACATGCTTCTCGTTGTACCAGCGATGGAAAAAAAAATTGTTTCTCGGCGCGATTATACTTGTTATTCGTGCCGTCGTCAAATTTGTAAGCTTCTGTTATTGGTATATATACAAATATAACTACGTACAAAACATTGTTGAACGATAAAGAAATTAGGAACGTAATAGTAATTATTATCACGATATAAATACAACGACAATGTTTGCTTAGGTTTCCTTTTAACTATTGTTATGGAAATTTTTTTTATCATGTAAATGGTTTCATTTTCTACAGTGAATCCATGTAATGTCACATTTATATGACAGCTATATATTTATATAAGAGGTTAAGTGTAATAACGATTTCATAAATTGGTCCCAATTGGTCTCGCATAAAGCGTTGTTTTAGATTTTTTAATCCTTTGAGGAACACAACTAATTTCAAAGTGTATTAAAAAACCAAACGTTATTAAAAATGTACATAATATTCTGTAAAATATTTATTTCTAAGTATTATACTATTATACTGAAAGTATTTTATACTGTAGAATAATTTTAACTGGAAATACTTTTTATGCCGCGTTTTTTTATTTTTCATTTTATATCCCTTTAAACATATAACAAAATAAAAATGTTTAAAATTTTTAATTTGTTATCAAATGGATTTTCTCTGAAAATTTTCTTCCTTAGTATTTTAATGGAATCAAGAAGAAACGATAAGCTGGAGAGATAAGTTTATTTTTCTTTAAATATAAAAACAATTATTAAACAAATTTTAAAATTCGGGTGTTTTATATTCAGCAGTTTCAAGGATGTCTCCCAGCATCTTGCCGCAGCTCAAGTCCAGTTGGTAATTTTATCTTATGAATTAAAATTCCTTACAATACATCGATCTAATTACGATCTTTTTAAGACTTTGTTAACTTCCACATCCACATTTCAACATAAAATTTGAACTTCACAAATTTACTTGTAATTATTGTCAGACAATTATTTATTCGAGCTGGATATATACGGGCACATACATACGGTCCACTTATTTACAATAATTGAAAATTTACGTACATGATCAACTTGTATTCATACATTTTTATGTCTTTATCCTTAATGACATTTTAATAACTGTTCAAAGAGATCCATTTTTCTCGCAATTTTAAATTGTTTTCCAACAAATTCAACATCACTCTGTATCACATATTGTTTCACGATTTTTAAATTATAATTACACTAGCTAAAGCATGGCTTTGTGAGCGCTCGCGAGTTTTTTTAATGCGCTTCTATTAGAATAAACGGTTGTTTGTATGTATGTCTATATATATATATATATATATATATATATATATACACATAAATATATCATATTCTAAAACAGCCTCAACATTATTACGGTTTACAACAAAATGTTTAAATCATTTACTATAATTTTTTCTGATAGAAATATATTTTGAAATAATCAAGAGAAAACAAAAATGAAAAAAGTTCACAGTCACCCATTTAAAATATTAGTTGCCTATTGAGGAAAAATGTTTATTCCTTCAGCTTTTGAATAATATTGGATTGATTTTTCCAGCTTTGAGACGAACATTTCAAACTATTCATTTTAAAAAGGGCAAGTTTCTCGAACGGTGCCCTGCGCACTTTAATTAAATGCATTGTCAATTGCACGTCCATTAAGTCATAAAATTTGGCTTACACAACACTATTTCATAAATAAAAATTGTTGATAAAATTATGATAAGAAAAGTAGTATTTTATAATTACTACTGGACTTTTAAGCATTCTTTAAATTAATCCATTTATAACTAATTATTTACAAATTCTTATCCAAATATTTCCAAAAATGGTACGGACCGTATAAAGCGAAAAACAACATAGATTTATCATAAAAAATGGTCTGACTGAGGATATAGGTAGTTTGCTATGAGATAAAATTATTTTGACATAGGGATACAATGAAATTATTTGGAATAAAGTTTAAGCTGACTTTATGACTTTATCGGAAACTGTTTAGAAATAAACGATGCAAACAATAAGTTGATAAAAAATTACTAGAGTAAGAAACTGTCCCAATATGGAAAATGTACCAATTTCAAATATTGCTATAATGCATCTGTCGTGATACATGCATCTTGTTGCATGTATCTGACTATATATGTATATATATATATATATATATATATATATATATATATATATATATATACATATAGCAGAGCTCATATGTATAACTATGGCATCCTAATTATTTAATCCTGGATTCAGTTATGGGCGTTTCTTATAATTCTTTGCCATAAACAGGCTCAAGAGTTTTTCTCGGGCGACATTTTCTGTTTCTTCATTCAGGTTTCTCATTCTTTTCTAAATAGGCCTGCTTGAACATCGAAGATTTACTCGAATTGACTAGTGCCTTGCGATAAGTTCCAAGTGGCTAGATAGGAGATATTGATTTTGATGCTAACTTAGACTGTTTCTTTTTTTTTTCTTATATTATTGAGTGCACTTTTTTCGTTTTGCTAATCATTCATTTTATTATTCGCGCTAGTGAGGATTTCTGTTTTTTTTATATTTTCTTTCCTTGTTTACGAATTTCTTGTCTAGTTTATCAAAATATTGATCTGATATGAGCACATATGACGTGTATTTGTACACACTAACTCGATTCTGATTCAACAAACTGTGGCTGTTACTAGTGTTTGGAGGAGATCGTATTACCAATTAAGATGTATTCGTGCGAGTCGCATAAACTATACATAGTGGCAATAATAGTTTCAAAGTGAATAATAGTTTCAAAGCCTTGGTGTACAAACTGTACACCAAGGCTTTTAAACTATTATTAAAATGGAACAATTATGAAAGAATTTGACTTTGGATCAATGAAGTTGCTGTAAACACTTTATCACAAGAGGTATTTCTCTTGTAATAAAAAATGCCACTACCTTCCACCCCTCTAAGGTGTTCAAGGGTATTGCTCCTCTGAGATATCCTGGGCGAAATAGTCTGCAAATATTTAGCTGATTTTGTATTCTATTAGTCCCATTAAAACTTCTATAAAAGATATTTATATCATGTTCAAAGAAAGTCGTAATGGGACCATGCATAGCCAAGGCTACAGACGATGTGTAGGGTGTGACGGGAAGATAACAGGATAACATTATTTTATCGGGCATGTACAAGTGCTCAATTCTATTTATGGGATTCATAATAGTCAAGTAATAAAAGAATTATTTCTCTTCAGTCCTAAAAATCTTACGGTGTTGTCTGTTATAGAAGCATGTGTTCTAGGAGAAGATAAAAATAAAAATAATAATTGTATGATTCCTTCATATCGTTATCATGGCATTATCGTAGACACACGTCTTTCCAGACTGCACACCTGTTTTAATTTTATGAGGCTTGGTCATCAAAGCCTTGATACGTATTTTGTCCATATTATAGATCCTGGCTGGCTTAATATTATTGTTTGCCATTTGTTCTAAGAGATTATAGAAGTGGTTAATCGGAAGCTTGTGGAAACCTTCAATTCTTGCTGTAGAAATGGGATGAATGCACGTAGAAGTTGTAAGAAATCTTTTATTAAAACTTTTTAACCAAGTTTTACTAGCTAAATCACCTTCAAATCAACTTTCCTTACTGCTAGTTTTTACAAATGCTCCTGCTTACTACATAAATTTTTTTCTGGTTAAACCCTGAAAATGAAAGCCAACTTAATAGGATATTAGAATATATTTCATTATGAGCTTTTCTTTGTCCGAGGTAAACACAGAACGAAATCCACTTAAGTTTTTTCTATCGGCCGATGACTACTAAGCGAAGAACGTAGGCCGTATTCAACGTACATTGTTATGAATTTTGGAAATCGTGTGCACGCACCAGGATAATATTTCGTATTTCTATCTTGTCTGCCCTATCCATCTTACCTACACCTTCCCTATGGATACTTTAGTTAACAAATTAAGAGAAATTGTTTGTGTACAAATTGCTTATAAGCTGCCTTGATAGTTTTCCCACCTAAAACTTGGTTCATTAGCATCGTAAAAATATTCACAATTTTAATTTAGTTGTTTGAAAACTAGTTGCCAGGTTAATATCAAGTAATGTACATGAAACTATTTAAATAAAAGAGTATTTAAATAAACGGTTCTTTCTTGTGTTAAAACGGAAGTAATTCCGCCCATGAAACAATTTCGCCTATATCGAAGTCCTGTACTTAACGACAAAAGTATCGAGATTTTTATCGATGCTATGTTTTTAAGGCTTACATACTTACCAAGAAGTACCGACGTTATTCGTATTAATAAAATATTAGGAGTGTGTATTTTCTGCATTCAAGTCTACTCAGTTGTAGAGATTTTGATCGCTAGTATTTAATATGCATCATTAAATTTAGGTTGGCTAAAATATTAGCGGAGTATGTCTATTATTTATATTAAATATGCTCACAAGCATAAATATCTCCGATGGGCGTCGTCGAATGTCATCAGCAGAAGGTTATAGCCTGTTAATACTTACTGACATGATACCATTTTTAATATTATTGAACCTGAAAAACCACAAGTAAGTTATATGGGTCAACATAAAATGTGGAAATTTGTTGTTTTTTTATTAATTCCCAAATAAAACAATTGCATTCAAATAATTTCTAAATAATACTTTTTTAGCTAACTTTTCCCATAATAATCGAACTTTAAAATGATATATATGTTTTAGAACGATTTTAATAAATAATATCCTCACCAGACGTATTCTCACCAGACGTTTTCCATATCAATTTTAAGACATGGTAAGGAATGATAAAAATATCAACTACCTTCTGTCTATATTGGAATGACTTTAAAATTTGATGTCTCATTCAATAATATTAAAATTGGCCGCAAATCTATTACATGTTAGGGAGACAAGTTCGATGCCAACCCCCTCTGTCATTTTAACACAAATTTGGGCCATATGATATTTTTGTCCCCCGTTAAAGATATTATAAAAAATACCCAGCAGGTACTTTCCATGACCTATTTATGCAAATAAATGGCATTACCAAGCATTAATTTGCTTCTTCTAGGGACTCACTATCAAAACTAATATCCATATCTATCTGTACATAATATTTTTAAGGTGTCGATTTCCAAGATAAAGATTTCCTAATTGAAATTCCGTCGAGCATTAGCGACCATAAGACTGATCTGTCACTTAGTTGGGACTTTATCCTTAAAGCATCAAAAGCTTACCCTGAAAAGCCGGTTTATGCATTCACTTTCTGATACCATTTGTTCAAAGTACATAGAAAAAAAAATTTTGGTGAAAACAAATTTAGCGTGGGAGCAAATTTGCGCGCTCCTTCAGAAAATCGTTTTTCTAAAGGCAAACCTTTATGTTCAAAAATTTTTCATATTGTACATTCTTGTGACATAGTTAAAGATTCGGTATTAATAAATTTCAAATTTCTTAAATCCTGATTTATAGAATCGATATTGGCTACTTTCTTAGTTTGTCTTCAACATTTTGAATTTAATTTTTGATTTTTTCTGCTGCTTATTGCATTTCTCTACTAATTTCCTGATTGATTTAGCTTTTGGTTTAACTTGAAAATAAAATACAAAAAATATTAAGACTATTTCGCTCTAACGTAGACGAGATACACGAATCTGCTAACGTCGAAAAAAAAGTGCGACATTTTTAAATAGCTTAACAGTTAAATAATGGTTCTAGTAATCAAATACAAAACCACCCTACATTTTAAATAGTTTCAACTATATATTTATAATCATAAAATGGATAATAAGCTCATAGTAATATATAACACTGTGGCTCTCTTTTAAGCTAAGATGTCTGTAAATTAACTCAAAAATGACAGGTTTTTTGATGTTGGCAGTTCTAATTATTTGTTATTATGCTATAAGTAAAATAAATATAACTAAAATAATATTATAAGTTATTTAGGAAAATAAAACCAAATACCGATAAAGATGAAATCTCCGGTTGAGGTTCTTTTGAAATATCTTTAGGAATCGATGCAAAACAATCCACACTTTATTTCCCCGCAGATCAAGTTATTATTCTAGGCTAAAATATTAATAAATAAAATGAATTCTAAAACACAAAAAATAATATACATGATATAAAAAAATAAAGGTTTAAACAGGAAATAAATGAAAAATCATACTGTAAATTAGCCTTTTATAGTACTTCACCATTAAAGTCCAACGTAATCAAGAGCTACAGATACAAATGTATGTATAATATACAGAGGATGCACACGGTTGGAGAAAGTGGAGAAGTTTAAGCAGGAAAGCCAACTTGGTTGAGAAGATAAATGTTAATTTAAAGTTTAGTTTACAATTGAACCATTTGTATTAAACACATGGTAGGTAATTATCAATTCCGAAGGCTGTGGCTGTTTAACATCTATTGTCGTAGATAAAGCAGGCCTCGTCTGCTTAGGACGTACATATATTTATAATAAAAAGTGACAATATTACAATTACGTATTAATCATTTTTTTTATATTAAATAGCAAAATCGAGAATAAAATAATCATATTTAAATTACATACCAGAGCATAGTATGTTGGTACTGAATTTTTAAAAAGTCTATTTTAAGAGTTCGATAGAAGCAGGTATCTAAAAAATGCAATAAACAAATAAAAGTTTCTTTCACTCCAGGATAAAAATTTTCTTAACTAATGAAATCTAGCTGCTCTCCCTTTAGATATTCACTTTTAGAAAACCTAAAATATCCAATAATACAAGTACTAAATAAATAATACGGTGAAAACTGGGAGTCTGGCTTTGTAATTTCCATAGCCATAGGGCGTTGTAATAAATTGAAGTGGCAAAAAGTTTCTTCCATCATTTTATTTGATTAAAATTAATTTTTTTCATTTCATATCTGTTTCAAGGGCTCTGTCAACTTGTGAAAATACGATTACAATACTATATCTCTCGTTAAGTATAAAGTTTATTTCCACAATACAGGGCATTTTGTAAATATTCTGTTTTACTATGATTGGTTGTCTCGTGCAAGTTAAATAAAGTATCGATACTTAAAAGTTGATGAACAACGTCAATATACAAAACGTAAAAAAACCGTTATTAAGAATGGGAAATTGAATTTGCGACTGTATTTGGAACTAAAAACTTTAGCACAACACTTGGACATTTCCAAATTTAATTTTTTCACACTTTTAACAGTCAAACAATCTCTAAAATATAAATGTTTTTTTGGTAAATTTATTTTACAATAAACTTAACTTCTGCGATACTTGTTACTCATTGACAAGATAGAGACTACAATCGCGGACCACTTCAAAATTGGCCACAAGGTGAAGTTTAGTGACGTGCCTTTTTAAAATATTACCACTTTCGTAAACTTTTGTGATTATTTAGTTCTTTTTGTCAAAGGGTTTTTGTTCGAGAAAAAAAGGGACAAAAAGTATTATAAAAGTATAGTTATTATTACTGCTAAGAAATGTCTTATATTTTTATATTGAATATGTTATGTAGTAAATAATTGTATGTCCTCTAGTTTCCATAGCCAAAGGCCTTTGTGATAACGTGAATTGACAAAAAGTTGCTTCCTTTGTTTTTATTCCTTGGGTTGTTACACGGATAATGGACATTACTAAGCATAAATTAACTGTTTTGCCATTGTTCGGATGTGTGGCATATTACACTCAACTTTATTTTTTTCCTAACAAAAATTACTTTATACTTCTAACATTTTAAATATAAAAGTTTGTTCGGAATTAGTACTAACATCAATATTTTGAAGAATTTTTGGATTAAATTTATTAATTTAGTTTGAAGAATATATGTTCATATACATTGAATAATGCGGTCCACTTTTTTATATTTCAACTTGAATTGTTATTTTGGAACGAAAACCTTAAATGTTTTACAACATTGAACAAGTTAAAATTTAATGACAAGCATTTTTAATGTAAAAAATGGTATATATTTAATGATGAAGAAATTATTAAATAATTTTGGTCCCTCATTCTACTAAATATATTTGTATATCGATGTATAAACATATTGCTTACAAGACAGTACGAGTATATTGCTTGCTAATTCCTTCATAAATGAAGTAGTATTTCTCATTTAGGTAAGGTCCTAAAAGACAAAGAAATATAGATGATGTCTATCATCTATATGGTTAATGAGAATTGTATAATTTTCACTGATATAATTGAGTCAATCCATAATTATCGACCGATATGTGTTGTTTGTTGATAATTACGAATAACAAGGACAGTGCTAGAAGGTATATTAGTTTCATTATAAGCCGTCTATTTTAAAAAAAAATATTTAAACATTTCCTCTGCTTGCAAAGAGATGATTATCTTGTAGTCGTAATTATTGGCATTGCCCAGAAGTATAATTGTTGAAATACAATATCTTATTCGGGAAATCCTAAAACAATTTTTTTTATATGCGGACCAGTAGGGTCAAAGATACAGATGAGTCCATATGGAAAGAGTAAGATTTAACTAAAACAATGACAAATTAATTGCCATGTGTTTATTATGCACACAGTTGATCACTCAAATGAAATATTCCTTTCGTTATCTAATTTCTTAAATTAATACGCGGCGTTTAATACAAAAATTATAGTTTTTCCATAAACACAACCAAAAATTTAACATACAGAATCAACATCGAATAACGTAAGCATAGCGATGACAGTAATACCACAAGCATGTTATTACTGCATGCACATTTCTGCTTAAATAGTATTTGCTTAAATAGTATTTACTTCTATACAAACTTTATAATAAAATACTCATGCTCAGGAAGTAAAGTGATACGTGTTATGTTACATGCTCTTTTTACCCGAGCAAGTCACGCCAGTCATAGTACGAATAACATATATTTGACAAATATAATCAGATTTTGTGGAAGCCTAAAGTCTAAATCACTAAAGTCTAAATCATTTAAGTGACGAAGTTTACAAAACGTAATTACGGAAATAAGAATCTAGAGTATACGTTTACATTTTGTATGTAGAAAGTCTGTCAGTTTTGACATTAATTTTTTTAAGTGAAAGCACATCGAATCTAATTATATTTAAACGTCAGCCGAGTTGAAGGTAACAAAAACAAATATAATTAACGAAAGGGAAGCGTTTTACATTTCAGTTTTGTGAATTATATTTCTTTTTCATGCAAAATGGCTATATCAAAAAGTGCAACAACTACGACCAGAATACTTGTGATTTTAAAAATAATGTCATTTGTCAAGTTTTATTTTATTTTTGTAATATATATTATTCACATCTAATTCACTGTCATTTGAATTTAATAAAATTTTATTAACAACTGAAATTATAAAAATATGATACGGTTTAATATTCTATATTGAATATTTTGATTATATAAATTGGTTATTACATTGATTCCCAAATAATATAATTTTTATCGGTGTATACAATTATATCAGCAATTGCAAACAATAATGTTGCAGTTTTTTCAACGTACTGATTATTTTTTGTTACTGGTATTAATTATATTGCTGGAATTTTTACAGTTCAATGCCAATACGAATTCAGTGCCAAACATTTTGACCAGAATTTTAATTATTATATACCAGTGAATTAAATTGACAATGGAAATACTTTCAAGGACCATATTATGGTATTTAATGGCGTTATATATAAACGATTACTATCACTACCACTACAAATATCCATATATTTTTATGAACAAAATATATTTATATAATAATAAATATTTAATTAAACTCACGTTATCCGATATGAAACATTTTGCAATTCCAATTAATTTAATGCATTTGACTACTATATTTGCACTATTTTTCATTCAAAATATTTAAATCCCTTAATTAAACTATTTAAATCTGGCCATAGTTTCAATAATAAGGATAGATGAATGGATATTTCCCCGATGAAATCATGTTGACGAACTTACAGGCTTATTCCTAATATTTTTGCAAAAATTGTAATGAGAGCTGTTCATTTAAGAGTGTCGATAAAAATATTCCGCTACCAAGTTGCATCACAAAATAAAATGACATGTATGCAGCTGGGAAGAATGAAATATTATTTAAAATTTTTGAAAGAAGAAAATTATAATATTTTTCAAAATTGAGCTGTTCATTTAAGTAAGTCGATAAAAATGTTCCGCTGTCAAGTTGCATTACTAAATAAAATTGCATGTACAAAGAATCAAATATTATCCAAAATTTTTGACATTTTTGAAAGGAGCAAATATAATTATTTATGAAAAATTTTTATAATTTTACATTGTCACACATAAGCTTTTCATCTCACTCCTACGTAAGCGTTTCGAATTCAGAGAGCGCGCGATCGGTTTTTTTCACAGGATCCTGTAGATTAGAAATATTTATAATACGTATTTAATTTTACTGTATTAAAAAATATGGAATTAAAACAAAGAAATAATGATAGTTCAAATATCACAAAGTATTATATTGGTATCTCTTTTTAAAGATGATATTATTAATTTTTATACACGCTTTAAATTTCAACTCTTCTCTTCATAGGTTTTAATGCCGAGTTATGTTTCCGTATAAAATATATAAGACAATCTCTCCTGTTTCATACCTCAGTGAATGTAACCCTCAGTGTAAATGAAAAAAAATATTTACAAAAAAAGGTCAATGGTTACCTAAGCGATAGGACAAAAATGTTGTTTAGTTATAAAATTAAGATGACATAATTCTAATTTTCCGTTTAGTTTCTTTATATTAGAGAGCCTGATTAGTTAAATTGTAATAGAAATAAAGTTATTTTAGAAATAGCAAAGAAATTACCTTCACAATTATTTACTCGAAGCAGTACCACTTACTCTAATAAAGCTATGTCAACATTTATATTAGTAATATGTAACAGAATTATAAATAAAACTTTCAACTCTAATCAGACTATTATATTCTACTCTCACGTTTCTAGTACTTTGTTTTTTTGGCTTTACGATCAAATCGTTTCTGAATTTTACTGCTTCGACACAGTCCTCAAATATTTCCAAATTGCCTATTTCTTAAAAGTTTTTTCAGTCTGCTGAAAATATTCTTGCCGTCACATGACAGTATTAATTGCCAATTACTTGCAATCAGTACTATCAAAATTGACTGCCAATGACTACTATCAAAATTAATGAAAATAACTGACGAAGAGAAAACAATTGTATTATATAATATTAAATTCGATATATTTCTACATATTCTTGTAATAACGTAAAACATTATCTAGAGTGGTCATTCATAAGAACAAGTTACTCTGCGATGGATAATCCCTAAGAAACTTTCATAGATAAAATATAATTTAATGAAAACTTACCGTCCGATCTCGCCTGCTATCCTGAATGCTTTTTAATTTATATATTATACTACTTTATGGAAAGAGCTGTTCTAATATTGGAATTAAGAAGAATTTTAGTTAAAATTGTGCAGCGAGCAGAGAAATACTAAGAGATAATTTTTTACAATTCAGTAAAAGTAACTTTGTCTACGGTCGGTTGATTATATATGTCACCTAAATCGTTTATACCTAATCTCAACATAATATGTATTTATTGGCAATTACTTGTACCCTATCGTCGTAAACTGCCAATAACTACAATCCAAAAGTAATGATAATAACTAATAGGAAGAAAATAATTGTATCATTTAATTTTACAGGTAAATTTTACAGATAAAAAATTGATCTTTACTAATCAATTGTTTATTATATCAGTTATTTTTTCCTTTACTTCTGATCTTTATTGAAATTTAGAAAATTCCATAAACAGATAATGGATTTACTGCCAGGGGAAATTTTTTTTATAGTGGACTGTATTGGTACAGTGAGTGGCTGTAATACCCTAACAATAAGCATAAATGAAAATTATTGAATTTTAAGTTCGTATGTTTATACAAAGATTGATTTTATTTTCTAAAATTCAAACTTATAAATTCCTTAAAGCGATAATGGATTCATGGCTGTCAGGAAAAAAAATTTATAGTCGACGTTATTGATATATATATATATATATATATATATATATATATACACATATATATATATATATATATATACACAAAATTAGTTTTTTTCTAAAATCGTGACTAATTACTTGTTTATTATGTTATTTATTTTTATTCCTTTATTTATAAACATTATTGAAATTTAGAAAATTCTTTAAAGAGATGAGGGGTTTACTGCTGTGAGGCAGATTTCTATAGAATTTTGTAATAACCTAAACATTACCTAGAGTGGTCGTTCATGAGAACACGTTACTCTTCAATGGATAATCCCTAAGAAATCATCGTGTTTAAAATTTAATTTAATGAAAATTAACTGCTCGATCTCACTGTGATGAATGTATCATGAGTTCCCTTTATTTTATATATTACATTATGTTAGAAAAGAGCTGTGTCAATACTGTGTTAAGAAGGATCATATTTAAATTTGCTTAGCGATCAAAAAATTATTTAACAATAATTTCTTGAATTCAGTAAAATTAATGAGGAAATTTGGTTTCGAAAAACTATTTTTCTTAAACTATGTGTCTTTTGCATTAGTATTATCAATATGTTAATCAAAAGGCCAAGATAAGAAGCGTTTATAAAATCCATATATTTCTCTGATTCTTTTTATTTATTCAATTAAAAAATTCACTCATCAAAAACATACAGAAGCGTATTCCATGAAAACGATTTCAATTTTAATAGAAACCTGCTTCATATTTGAGTATGTATCGTAGGAATATTATTTAATTATTCATGAAATAATGCTAAGCAGTAGAAGCACCTTCCGTTTCCGTTTATCTCATAGAGAGGGTATACTTCCGCTCATAAAATTTATATGATATATTACAGTCACAGGCATAAATACATTTGTACACAATTATTTGTTCCACAATAATTGAAATTAAATTTTTAGCCCCATGTATATTATATTTTGGTCATCGTAATAAATATCTTTCTCTTTTTACGCTATTGACAAGTGTATTAATAAATTTTATATTCGTCTTGATCCCGAGTAGTCTATATATATATATATATATATATATATATATATATATATATATATATATATATATATATATAACATTATGAATTTCACAGACTATGAATGTATGTGAGAAAGTGTGTTCCCTCATACAGCATCATCACATACATCTAGTCTTAAAGTGATTTTAACAAGTAACGTGTCGTTATATTCGTCATGATGCGGAAAGTATCCTAGGATATATCACTATGGGAATATCACGGTTTAAGTATTTCTTGCTTTTCAGTTACTTTATCCGTACTCTTGATTTAGGTTGTATTGTTGTTTGTGCAAACAGAACAATGACGTTAAGAACTGAATGTTAAAAAAAGTTTTTTAATTCAGGGGCAACTGTTATCATTCTTATCATATATATTTAAGCAACTTTGATATATATTCAGGTCTCATCATTTTATTTTGGAATCTTTTTTTACAGATCTTAGCTACTCACTTTAAATATCGTATTATTAAAACATTGTATGGTAATTGAATATTTGAAACCAGTTTTGAATAATTTAGAAGTATTTAATATTTTTTGTTATGAGTTGAATTACTTGTTATGTATAAATCTTACTATTGTTATACTCTATTATAATAATCTAATAAAATGGAATCAGCAAAAGACAAATGACATAAACATAATTAAATTTTAAAGAGCAAATATAAAAATACGATTATAGATTTCAATTATATAACGTTTTCTGCTTTTAATTATACTTCACTCATTAATACTTTATCATAATTTAAATATCGATAACTCTTTTTATTTACCGACATGCATATTTTTATCTTACCATTCCTTTGTGGCAGTCATAAGATGAAGTTAATATTTTTTGTTATGAGTTGAATTACTCGATATGTATAAATCTTACGATTATTATACTCTATTATAATAATCTAATAAAATAGAATCAGCAAAAGACAAATGACATAAACATAATTAAATTTTAAAGAGCAAATATAAAAATACGATTATAGATTTCAATTATATAATGTTTTCTGCTTTTAATTATACTCCACTCATTAAGACTTTATCATAATTTAAATATCGATAACTCTTTTTATTTACCGGCATGCAAATTTTTATCTTACCATTCCTTTGTGGCAGCCATAAGATGAAGTTAATATTTTTTGAACAGATAGAAATATATATTCCTTCATTTTGTAATATTTTGTAAGATACTTTTTGATTAAATTGGCTTTTAAATAAGATCTGTGTTAATTATAATTTAATGTGGTAACAGTCTTATAAGGGTTTCGTTTTCTTTACATGTCAAAGAAACGTATCGAGTTTAACGGGTAATATAATACACATGTCTTATGTCGGTATTTAAAAAAAGGTTTGATATAGTGTACTTTTATGTACTACTGATAAAAGCAATATATATATATATATATATATATATATATATATATATATATTTATGTATATACATAACTACATTAATATTGATGTGTATTATTAGTTACGAAATTTTCTTAGATAAATTTATGTTAAAAGGAAGGGTTCCCCTAGCGTTAGAAAATGTATCGTATTTACCGGGATGTCTTACTTTTTTAGCCACATTTCAAGAGTTTTGCCGGGAAAACAACAGTTCTGTATTTCTAGAATTTATAACGACTAAGACCGTATATGCCCAAAGTAAGTCGGTAAACGTTTGTCTGTTGATAACGAATGGACGAAAGTGAAACTTAGCGGTGTTCTACTGCCCCCATTGAGATTTCCTAAAATAAACGTAATTTTAATTTTAAGTATTAATTGTAATATAAATTGCATTAAATAATATAGAAATATATAAAATCTTATCTTTTTTTCTTTATCATTCAATTATAAAATTCTGAAAAGCGAAATAAATAATTTTATTTTTTCGCCATGTGCCCTTCAGAGATGATAAAATCATGCAACTCTAACTTACCTTTTGATGTGAACTTCATAAAAAAGTTGTAAAAAATAAAATAAGGTATAATCATTTAAATAGGGTAAATCACCACATATTTAGGTATGCAAGGATAATACCAGAATTTTTTATGGACCTGGTCGATTGTTGAATGTTTATTTCTAAATCCAAATTATAAATCCGGGACAGTCACGAGTGGTTTAATTCGTTTCAGCAATAAATTCTAAAAACAATTGAGGGTAACAGTGATATTGGTCTGTAAGAAGTTATCGGTTCCGTTAGTTCAATATGATTATTTATAAGCAAATTTACGAATGTTAATTTGTTAAAATAATTGCAATATAAATGTAAGAGTGACGAAAAACAGGAAAAGCAAACAATCTTTCGTAAATCTAGTACGAACAAAGTGGAATATGTTTTTTTTTAAATATGAGTATAAGACTCGTTGATGTTTTACAAACTAAAAAATTAGAGTTTTTTACGAATGTTATTGTTAATATTAAATTAAAGCAAATAAAAATAGATACATAAGTGAAGAAAAAACTATGAATATAAACCATTTCGGAACAGATTTTAAACGAAAATCAGGGTTATATAAGCATGTAAGCATGATGATAGTTTTGCGTGATAATTCTTTAAATAGATCAGGAGGTATTTCATCAAAGCTAATAATCCGGGACATTAACGAGTGGTTTAAGAAGTTTTAGCAATTATCTTTCAAAATAATTTGAATATTGAGAGTAACAGCGATATTGGTCTGTACAATGTTATCTGTTCCGTTCTACCAGGTTGTTTAATATGATTATTTACACTATTTTGAACCATTTAGGAACATGTTTTAACCAAAAACAAGCGTCACACACGTGTGTTAGCATGAAAATATCTTTGCGCGATAATTCTCTAAATAGACCAGGAGACATTTCATCAATGCAAGGTACTTTTTTAGGGTTTAGATTTATATCTGTTTTTGGGCTACTTCTATTAGCATTACTGGCTTGATTTTTATTACTGATTGATACACTGCAGCTGAATCGAAACTGGTTGAACATCATGGGTTTGGAATACTGATTCCTGGTGTTGAAGAAAGACTTCTGCTCTATCTTCGTTTCTTCTTATCCACTGACCGTATGTCTTCTTGATAAATGGCACTTGAACAAGGGGTCGTTTGAATGTACGAGTAACAAATTAATAAAATAAACTATATCTTTAAAAAAATACGGCATGAAAATGAAATTATATAAAAAACAAAATAAATAAAACTATAACGCTTTAGATTTCTGAATCTGTTTTTCATTTCTTGAAGGATTAAAATATTTTTAAAGTTTTGGTGAAATTAGAAATCTATTAATGGGCATGTATGTATCTAAATATGATATACCGGTTTATTAAGAAATACATTTTGTTGGCATTTCATATTAGTAGTGATACTTACATCAGAATATTATCGAATGTCTTTCATTTGACATTATTGCCGAACTCAGATGCTGGCTTTATTTTCAAGCATTAATAAGAGCATTAAATGAGATTTTATGACTATTTAATTTTCTTTTAATTTAGATTATTCAGTTTTATTCCCACAGAGAAAGTGAACCAAGAAGGTTTTGCTTTTGACGATGACTGACTGATGACTTAAGTTTTATAAATTATTTTGAGGTTTAATACATATTAAGTTTGAGTTTAATTATGACTGATGCATTTTAATTATGGCTAATATATATAACAAGGTTATTTATTTATATATCTTCTTATACTGCTTATATAAATTTCTGTCTTCAATCTATTGGTTTTCATCTTCTACTTATATGACAATTTACACGTCAATTATGTAAAATCATAAATAAAATAATTTCGCCCAGAAAATGTTTATCATTCTAAAAAAAATGATTTTTTCTCTGGAGTAGAAACGTTTTCAATATTTGCATTAAATTTATTTAAATAAGAAAGAAACCTTCTATATCTCACCATAGATTATCATATTACTTTTTTGTATTCAGGAAACATTGAAAATAAATTAGAAAATTACACCTTTTTAAAAATTTTTTAAGGCTTCTTTATATAAACAAGCGTAATATAATGTAATAATAAACAAGTTAACATAGTCCATTTTTAAACCATTTCCGTACAGGAGAATCAAATTTACAAATGTTAATTTGTTAAAATAATTGCAATATAAACATAAGAATGACGAAAAACAGGAAAAGCAAACAACCTTTCTTAAATCTAGAACCATATAACATGGAATATGTTTTTTATTATATGAGTATAAGACTCGTTGATGTTTTACAAACTAAAAAATTAGAGTTTTTACCAATGCTATTGTTAATATTAAATTAAAGCAAATAAAAAATCGATATGTAACTTAAGAAATTGGGAAAAACTATGAATTTAAAACAAAGTGATAAAATCATTATGCACACCTTATTTAGGGAATACAAACGAAATATTTCAGCAAGGTACTGACAAATTGTAACTATTTTTAGCAAATAAAAATCACATTCATTATGACTTTACTTATGCCTAAAAATGAATGACTAAAAGAATATAAAAAGGAAAAAAAAAACTTAAAAATATAAATTTGAAAAAAAACATGCATACGTGAGACTATTCAATCTAATAGGTAATTTTTATCCTGAGAACTGACAGAAATTTGGAAAAAGGGTATTGGAATTAAATTATAACATGTCTATATCACTAGAAAGTTTAAAACTAAATTAATGTATTTTTTTGACATAAGCGTTACTACGATTAACTATTCAGGCTGCCGGTTAATTTTTATAAATAGAAAATAAAAAATAATTTACTGTCAGTCATATATAACGAGCTTATTTTATTTTTTCATATCATTATAACAATATTTCAAACGGAAGAAATAGAGAAATATGCACAAGTTTTTCCCTTAACATCGTACCGCTAACGTCCTTTTAGACAGCGTGGCAACACAAATTATGTATCTCCTCAGATGACTATGACAATGTGCAAGGTAATAAAATGAAATCTGGAAACTTGGTGAAGTACTGCAAAAACTTTGGAAATAATAGCATGATAATTATTTTTATAAATTTGATTAGTCAGTTTTGTGTCAGTTTTTTTGGCCTATTGATTACGAAAATACAGACTTTAGAGTAGTTATTCCCATATTTTAACAAAAATAAAATCATTGATGTGATTTTTACTAATTAATTCATATTTAATATATTTTTATTTAGTATGTTTGAATACATTCGTACAGTATAAATACATATCTGCTTTATGGATAACATTTCCGATTTAATAGATCTATAATTTATATATTAATTGTGAAGATGTAAAACAACCACCCTGTCGATATTTCTGTGATACTAATACGACATATATATAATATTACGACATATATATTATATGTTTATATTGTTGGCTAAAACTTAGAAACAATTAACGAAATATTTATCACAGAGATCATAGAATGCATTTTTAGATTGTATATTTCTGTGAATATTTGTGCTTTCTGCGAATATGCATGTTAGCACCTTTTCAAACATATTAACTCTGCAGTTTCAATTAGATACCTTCAGAGTAGACAAGAGTTTCTGAAAATATTCTTTAAAAAGTTGTCCTATCTATAAGTTCACTTTTAAATTGCATGCTTGCATGTATCACATTCGCACGCCCATCTCCACCCATGCACCTATACACTCACGCACACTAACGTATCCACGAACAAATAAACGAATGCCTACTTTATACATTATCATATTATGATATAGCCATTGAAACCATAACATAAAAACTTAAAGACGGAATTATGAAGTGAATATTTTTGTAGCACAATTTGTTTGTAAAATTGTGTGAATAATTTCTTCGAACGTAAAATGATCCTCAGGACTGAGCACCTAATCTTTGACCAAAAATCGCATATAATTACAAGGTCATTTTATTTATATACATGGAAGTATTTTTATAAATGTACAATGTTGGTTATTTTTCTTTAATAAATTTTTATTTTGACAAAGGGAATGAAAGACATGGAATTTTAAAAAAAATATTACCTTCCAAGTCCAATATCTTTATTTTCCAGGTGATTTAATTAACTATCTTAAATGAGTAAAAATGTTAATTTCATTTGAGAAAAATTTCTTTAAATTCCAAATAGATTCATATCGGATATTGGATAAAAGTCAAGCGCACAAGTGATAAACAAGGGTTGAATATTTATTTTAACTAGTAGTCGTCGAGTGGTTGAAATTCTATTGGGGATCTTTTGTCGAAGAGTATACCTCTATAATCATAGCATATATTTCTTTTGAATTTTGTTCGCAAGCTGTATTTCACTAATATATAAAACACAGATATTTATTACAGAAAACACAAAGTAAACGCTTTTTTGCCTTGACATACCCTCCACAGATTATTGAAAAAGGAACATTTGAAATCGCGCAAAATTCACAGCTGGAAACTCATTCGGTCAATATGATATTTTAAAATTCTTTGGCGACTATCACTACTCTATGCGATTGTTTTACCACAGATTATTATGCGTAATGATTTTTTTAATATATGTGTAAAATATAACGTCTTCAACCCTTCTCCATATAAACTTTAACTATCCAAAATTTCACAAAATATGCTTAAATAGGCCTACAATTTTTTCTCTTCGCGCGTTAATATATAAACATATTATACATAAATATTAGTTTTCTGCATTCCTTCTCTATATAAATTACTACTACATTAAATATCACACTACTCGCGTAATATGCTTCAAAATTGGAATAATTTATTATATATTTTCTCTTTTATTTATTATATATTTTCTCATTACCTTTTAATATACAGATGAAGAAAAACTAAATCAACTTATTATTAAAAAAAGGGCAAGCAACAAATAAAACTGATGAGACTCGCAGAATGACCCTTTTAAATCTACATTTAGCAAATATATTAAATAAACTCAAACTAAAAAAGGTACCAGGATTTAAAAAGGTTCAGCTACGGGCGCTGGACTAAATGAGGTAATTATTTTGTGAGACACTTCCTAGTAATAATTTGTTTATATTCAGTGCGTTGAGTGAAGTTCGCTAATTGGGAGTGGTGGAAAACCGGTGGCGGAAAATGGGATTTGGATAATGTAATCGTGAATTTGTTTGGTCAAAGCTGCATTACACTGTATCACGGTTTAGTAAAAAAGCGGATAAATTTCTATTAAATTTAGCAATTTAATTTAAGAAATATTTGCGTTTGTTATTTTTAGGATTCCGCACTTGAACAGAAAAAAGTGTCAGTCCTCCTTTTACTTTGTCAGTAATTTTTCTCAGAAAACATTCAGGAAAAAAAAACTTAAAATTTGGCCTTATTACGGAGTTTATTGGCTCAATTTGAAAAATGTCTATGGGACTTTTGTATAATTTTTTTTGTCTTCTCTCATATGGGACACTAAATGAAAAGGCGAATTGAAAAGACACGTTTTCTTCCCTCAAGTATTGGTTTACTTAAATTTAGTCTTCAATTATAATTTCGTTAAGTCTGTCGATCTTCCGGTTGTCTGCTGAAATCGTAAACAATTTACAACATGCATTTATTCACAAACTATAGCTCTCCGCAATTGATTTCCGCCGAAATGATGTCAAAATTATGTTCAATCTGCGAACTAAGCGGTTTAGTTATTGAATTTAATAAACGGAGTTGGGTACAGTTTGCTCATTCACAATATTATATTGCGTTCACTCATCTCAACTACGATTTTTATGACCGGACATTTTGTTGATATTCATAATCTTTAAATAAATAAATAATTAACAAATATATCATTCAGTTAGGTGGTTTAGAATTCTTATGCAAAATAGACTTAAAATATTCATCAAGAAACTAATAAATCGTAATATATGTTAAGTTATAAGTAAATAATGAAGTTGCAAAATAAAACTAACTTATTTTTTTATAACTTAATATATACTATATTAAGTTATAAAAAATGAGTTTTTTTTATTTTGCAACTTCATTTATTTAGACCTAAATACCTTACTCTATTAAGGTCTAAATAGATGAAGTTCAAAAGTAAAAATGAATATATATTTATGTATATATATATATATATATATATATATATATATATATATATACATACATATATATATATATATATATGTATATATATGTATATATATATACATATATATGTTCACATACATATATATCACGTTTTTGCGTGAGAAAATAAATAGGGTTGTGCCTCTTTTTTCATGCACATAAAGATACCTTGTTTTTTATAGTATTCCAAATCCGTCATTGTATTATTGTCATTTAAATAATATTTTTTAAAAACTTGACGAACAAAAAATTAAGACACTTTTCTAAATACATAAAATCATACGTACATACAATCGAGAACAAATATTCTCGATTTTAGGTAGTAAATATTATTGACAGAAAAAGTTGTAGACTTTTTTTATGACCTGGTACCCTGAATAATATAACAATTTCATACAGAAAAAATTGTTAAATAAGTTTAAGTGATGTTAAATATATTGCATAACTTAGAGCAAAGTGAAATAATAATATTTTTTTTTACTCATATAACGTAATTTTTCGTGTTTCCAAAATCATAAGCTAAAATTAAAAATAACTTCATTTTATTCTTTCATTGAAACATATTTTTTTCTATTTGTGCTAACTGCATTTTACGTCAAATACAAATCGTTAATTTGAATCAGTTTTTGGAGATTTATTGAGTGATTGTTTAATCAGTTTTTGGACAATTGTTGAATAACAAAAGAGCATATTTTCGGAAGTGGTATAATTGCATAAAAAAGTTTATTACGATCCATTCTGAGAACAGTGTTATTAATATCATAACTTTTAATAGAGTCGTAAAGTTTATTTCAATTTTACAAAGCCATGAAGTGTGCAGCTGTCACAGAGTGATTAACGAAAAAAATTATGAACGCCACAATTTATGGATGTTCGTATTTCGATATTTCATTTAAAATCATTTTTCATCCAATACTTCCTCGCTCCAGTTTTATTTTCAAACTGTAGAACTTTCAATGTAACTTTCACTTAACGCGATGAAACGTGGAAACATGAAAATTGAAAATTTTATTTTTACGAAATCCATTTTTATATAATAAATTTATGGATTTTGAAGAAAGTGTGTCGAAATACATTCCTATCTATAAGTCAACTTGTTCAGGCCCTTGTGCCTAAAAAAACATAGGCAATAGCTAAAAAATAAAAGTAACAGAGCTTAACCCCCTCCATCCTGCCATATATTTATTATTAAACTCATTACCTAATAGGCTGTCCAACGCATTTTTTTGTTTTCATGCCCCTAGCATTGCTATCTTTAAGTAATTCATGGTTGGGTCTACTTTTTTCAAACACAATGCTTGTATTCGCATTATTCCATTCGATGCATATTATTCACGCAAATATGTAGTTTACCTATGTACATTAATAAATAGCGCTACGTGTAATTTAGAGCAGACGTCGTTGTTGATCGTCTTAGTACATTCTTTCCGATGATATGGGTATTCGTTATAAGTTTATCATGTTTTCTCAGTTTGTCTATGTATAATATATATTGATAACAAATATGAATTTGTTGTCAATATATATTATTTAATTACTTTGGTAAGTTTAGTATTGGGCTATAGAAATTTCATTGTTATGGACATTATTGTCTATGCATATATTAAAACTGTAGAATTAGTGCAGTTCTTGGAGGTATTTACAAAAAATGGTTTAGGGAAATATAACAAAAGTAATTGAACTTTAAAAGATTGTTACTTAAATATTTGTCCATTTCTTTGTGAACCACAAAAACAGCTGAAAGGATTTCTATGAAGTTTTTGCTGGTGAATTTTTTGGATGGGGGTAGAATTGTATAGGTTACATTTTAACGCAAATGACCGATGACGCAACTGAAAGGAAAAAAAAATATGGCACTGTGATATTTGAATGCAAGTGAGCTTAGTTAAAAAGTGTGCTTAGTTAAAAAAGTTTGTTTTTTTATAATTATTATAATACATGGCATTACGTGTGCTAATGTTCCAGCTAATTTAATTATCTTTTATACAAGTTCACACGCGGAAGCTGCCGCGGGTGCACAGTCAGATGGAAATAAAATTGTTAGATAAAACAAATCAAATCAAATCAAACTTAATCAAAATCACAATGGGTCGATTTATCGTTCCAATAACCATTGATTTATGCTACATTTCAAATTGCAGCATTTGTCACTTCTTAAGAATCGCATTTTTCTGGAAAAGTGTAATTCTTTTTTCTAAAAGCAGAAAACAAAGTGATAAGTTAATGGTTTTCCTTCTTTTTGCTTCACATTTGCAAGTTTTAGAATTAAATTATTTTCTAAACGTATTTAATTATTTTCTAAACGTGTTAATTTGCTTAACTTTCTTTGGCAGCTTTCACAGTTCGTCGTCTAATGTGTTAATATGGCGAAGCAATGTTTCAACTAAACATTGTTACTTGGGAACAGTAACTTATTTGGACTCAAAAATTAAGTTTCAACATAACGCTTCTTCGACCAGGGATATGTTTCTAGGAAACTTTTGATCGGTTTTAATATTTTCTATGTTGTTAAGCTTTACTTCTATCGTGAAACGAATTTTAGGTCGATGGGTGCATTTCATGGAAGAATTAATTCTCTTTGATTTTATATTTCGTTAAGATGATAAGTGTGCTCTTAAAAAATACAAGAAGTAAACATAAAATTTTGTCCAAAAATAACGGTTATAAGACATATTAACCTTAGCATTTTCTTCAAGATTCAAATTTTAATCACTTAAGAGCGAATGTCAATCTTGCCCGAATTATAAATTTCTTCTATAATCATTTAATTTACGGAACTAAAAAAACTATACATCAGCACAATCAATTCATTTCAAAGGGACATTTGAGGCAAATTTATAGATACTTAAATAAGTTAACATCGTTTATGTCATGTTGTAGGTAAGCAAAAGATCTACGAGATAACGGACGTTCCGTTCTTAGATCGTATCTTCGATCGTTTCTTAGTTCGTAGATCTTTTGCTTACCTACAACATGACATAAACGATGTTAACTATTTAGGCATCTATAAATTAGAATCTATAATTATAAATACCTTTTGAGTAATGATGAAAATGTCTGATAAGAGTTACCGCTATCTCGATCTACATTACTTGAAGTATATAATGAAAATGACCACGAATCGAGATCTTTGACTATTTAATAAGCTTTATATAATATTAATTACGTTTTTATTTAAATTCTAAGCAAGAAAATACTATACTCAAAGGAATTAAAATCAATAAAAGGAAGTATTAATAGACGAAGAGATAAATTTAAGCATATTGATTATTTTAAAAATGACATAAACATCTTAAACGTAATTATCTGCAGATTTGTAAATAATAACAGATGAGCTGAAATTAAAATTATAACAAGATTAAAACATAGGCTTGAATATTGAGCCACTGACGGTAAAAAGCAAAAAAAATGCGTATAAGTTACTCGTATATTTAATTCACTTAAGTGTGACATTAAATAATAGGTTGCTATTTTCAAAAAATAACAAAAATTGTTACATATAAAAGTTCACCAACTCTGTAATTATGGTTAAGGTGCTCAAGAAAATTAAGTCCCATAGAACAATGATGTAAACAAATTATTTCAATAAATATATATATTTATAAAATTTGTAAAAAGAAAACCAAAGTTAGAGTCAAAAGCGTTTTGGAAAAGTAAAATTTTGCAATTGGATAATGCTTAAATATACTGCATAATTTTAAAACAGAATTGGTAACCAACAATTTCTCGCTTCGAGTCTAAATGAGAAATGGTGACTAGAAACTGGGCATACTTAATACTATTAAAACACATACTAACATCTTTGCTAATAGACCACCTGAAGATATTTTAATACAACGAAACCCAGTTCGGGGTAAATAACTTAAAGAAAGTTGAAATAAAATTATATCTCGTAGTTTGATTTAACTGTGAATAATTAATTTCTACAAAATTAACACCAAATACATTTACTATCACAAATTTTATAGGTACATAAAACATATATATTATAAGTCAAAGAGCATAAGAACGCAATTCGTAACAAAATCAGATAATCAAATAACCTACTCCTATATTTTTTGAGTCCCCTATAATTTTAGACTTGAAGAAATTTCCTGATTTTGTCAAAATAAACTTCACTATAAAGGTTTCTTTGAAAATAAGTGTATAATATTTAATAAAACTATGAGTTTTAAGATTTGATATAGTTGATTGTAAAATAATATTAATAAATAAATATTCTAAAACAAGAGGAACTGATGTCACGCTTGTTTCATAATATTATTTTGCAGAAGCTGTAATAATTATGAGAGTGCCTCGTGTTGTGCACGGAATATTCTTGTAATGTTGATCAAACAAATTTCAGGCAGATGTTTTTTAAGGCTACACATTGAATATTAAATGAACCAGGATAAGTGTATGTAGCATTACATGCGGAATGAAGATAATGTCACTGAGCAAGGCCAAGCAATCCGAGAAAGTAATTTTATTTACCAATTGGAAAGGATTTTGGTAAGGTACTGCAGTAGGGGCCAGAGTAGTATAAAGAGTCGTACTTTTATTATTGAAGGTCAGTAATGAGTCAAAATTTGGAAGCTAATATAAATAATATTTATGTGAAATAATTCAAACTATATTTATTCAAGGAATTAATAGTAGCGCAGAAAAAGGTTTAGAATTTTATATAAACTTACGTTGAGTAAGAAAATTAAGGAGAACCCATTTTAAAGATGGATTCAATGCTGGAACTTTTTATAAGGAAAGTGAACCTGGCTAAAAGTTAATACAGATATTTTCCCTACAAGTTTTCATTCCGCGTAGATATCAAGTGATTCTAGGTACTATGTTCACACATAGTAAGAAGTTAATCATAAAAATACGTTTTGAACAAACTAATGCATCCACATTATAATTGTATATTCTTATTAATACTAAATTGTATATTCTTATTCAAAACATAGTCAAAAACTGGTTTCCATATTGGATTAAAAAATAAATGTTTATTCAAAGAAAATTGTATGACGCAGGAAATATCTTTCAGATATTTGTATATACAAATCTATAATTTATCTATCTACAATTTACAATTTTTTAATAAATAGCGGCTCGCAATTTAAAACACATATGTCGCTAATTTACAACTGAAATTACAACCTAAGTCCTTTTATTTTAATTTAAATTACATAATAATAAAATATATACCGAATATTAGTAAAAACCTGAAGCACAGGTATAAAATAAACGGATCAATGGAAGGAATATTAAAGAAATAGGAGTAGATCCTTAGGTTGAATAAATAATTTCATGTAACAGTCCTGAAATTATTTGCTAATCGTAATTTTTCAAGTAATCATCAAATTATTTCGTGAAATTATCCCATAAGCCAATCCATTAACAAGCATTATAAAGAATAAATTAGACAAGAAACTTATTATCTAATATATTCATTCAATATATTCATCACACAATTCCTTTCCCCAATCAACTTTGGTAATTATTTAGTAGCATAAAATCATAGTTACGATTTTCATTTGTTGATCAGCCATCATTATCATCAAAGAAGATGTATTTCTTTCAATTATTATAATATAATTTTATATTACCTGTTACATAACTACCGTTACCTGCTATATGCCTAGTTCTATTAGAAATAATACGTTTGGAATTTTTTTCTTATATGAGAAACAAGAATAAAAAAATATGAGGCGAGATGTATTTGAATTTGAAAAAAACATTTTTGAATCTGAGATTGTATATTGCACATGCACACGTGCACTTGTATGCGTACGTGCAAGCGCAAGCTCGCTCGCGCGCACGTACACACAATGTTTTGGTTATGAAGCTTAGCATCTTAGTAGTTATGATTAAAATTAAAAAAAAAACTTAATGCAAAACAGTGCTTGCAGGTTTCTTTAATGTACCAGGTGCTTAACTGTTGGCGTTACTTACCAATATTGAGTGCGATAATTTATGTACAATTAATTATATATATATATATATATATATATATATATATCATAGTGCACATCATTAAATACCATCGTCACAAATAAAATCATTTAAATAATTATATATTAAAAGAAAAAAAATTAAACAAACCGATAAATTGAAAATTTCCCTTCATTTTGCAAAGTAGCTATAAAGAAAATACTCTGACTCTCTTTTGTCTAGTACACACTTACATTATTATCCTATTAAGTCCGTCTCTTTCACAACAAATTATGATACAAGTAGCAATCGATAATAAAGAAAACAGGGGAGAAGAGGTATAGCTTATACAAAGAGAGAGTGGTATAGCTTATACATCTGTATATTAACTTGGTATTAATTTTTAAGCATATTTCGAGCGGAGAGGAGATGGAGATTTGGCATAGTTTAAGTTTATATGGGGAAGGAGTGCAGAAATCTAAACTTTATATAAAATATGAGTTACAAAAATATTTAATTATATTTTACAAATACATTAAAGTAATCATTGTTTACGTTCACACCGTTAATGTCAAAGACATAATAGTCTAAAGATATATACTCGTATTTTGACAAAAGAACCTCAATGACATTCAGACTTAAAAAGTTAATGAGTCACGATATAATTTCGACCAGGGGGGGACCTTTAGTTGAGATTAGATAATATGATGAGTAATTTTGTTATCTTAATTATGTTCTTCTCATTCCTTAGTCATACATATTTTTAATTAAAATCACTATTACTGTAAACTATTTATTTTTAAAAGACTTCAAAAAGGTGGTATTTCTTGATTCAAAAATATCAATCAATTTGAATGATTTTTCTTCTTTCTAAAAGTGTAAAGTCTCGTTTTGTCATCTTGAAAATTTGATTAGAACTTCACTAAGAAAATTGAAGGTACACCATAGAATTCCTCAACACTGAATAGCATAGGTGCCGGGATCGAGGTTACATGATATAAGTCTAATGATGATCTAATAAGATACAACTTAAGTCGAAGTAAATTAAAACTTTGAGAAAAACTTTAAATGGTAGCTTTAGCAAAATCACAAAATTTTAAGTTTTCTCAAAACTGAAGGTAACATACATATGTCCTTTAGCAAAATCAGGGTACAATAATACAGCCAGAAGGTGGTAATACAATTTTTTGCGGGTTAGGGGTAAATTCATCGAGTTTGGACTCGTTTTGCTTAACTTAGACAATATGAGTTGTCTTGATATAAACAATAAAGTAGCATAGTAAATAAGTTGGTAAATATAAACAAGTACATACAAAAGCCTAAAATAACTGGGACATATGCTGGTATATACCAGGTTGATGCAGTAATTACGGTGAAATTAAAAGAGAAAATGTTGTTTATATGTTTGTATGCATGTGTCTTATGTATGCAAATATGTGTTTTTCCGAATAAAATGAAATAATTAAACAGGGAATGAGTAGCTAACGGTCAGTCCAGATTCAGCCGAGTGTTATTATAACTATATATATATATATATATATATATATATATATATATATATATATGATTAAACTTGTCTGTTTGCAAGGCTTGCTTGCTTGCTTGGTGACCGTGCTATCAAAAGTTTTTGTTCCGATTCCTATCAAACAGCCAGAGGGCTCTGTAGAACAAGGCTGCGGTCGATTTTTCTCACTCTGGATCTACTTACTGCTGTTTTGTTATTACTAATGTTCGAATGTAAAAAATAATTAATATATGTTTAATAGTTTTTGAGATTAGTCCAAATTAACAGAGCGATGGGCGTTCATTCTTAAATAACTATTAGTGCTTAAGCTCCATTAAATGTCAATGCAGAAAGTGGTAAAGAATTATATTCTAAAACTAGCTTTTCCCGTGACTTCATCCGCATGACACCTTTAGGAAATATAATTAAGTTAACGTGTGGTCAATACACATCATGCCATCTATTATAATAATAACATAACTAAACTTCTGTTAATTGAAAAACGAAATGATATTTCAATATTCTCGGATTCTTTTTAGATTGCGATAAATAAAGCTTATTTATGTTAGCTCAGACTCAATTGAATCCACTAACATAAACTTCATTTAAATGCTTTTACATGTTCTGCATAATCCACAAACTAATAACAAAGAGAAATATTTCGAAAAAGTAATTTCTGTAACCTATAACTTTTGGTATGTTCCTCAAAATCATTTTTTTCCTAAGTACCTTTTATATGCAGATAGGTTAATTTCATGGTTTTATCATATGTCTAGACCAAAAAGTACGTAACTTCTTTCTATAAACAGAATTGATACATTCTATCTAGTGATAGCTACAAAAATAATTAAATTACGAATATTTTAAACGCATTCAAGTTTTGAACAAATTAACGAAACAAAGTACGCTTATAACGAATAAACAGAATATTAAAAAATTGTACGTGCGAAAGACAACGAATAACATCATCTGCACTAATGTCTTTGTGTGGGAAATATCTGCGCGATTTAAAATATACCTAACACCATTTATTGATATACGTAAGTATATTATACACTTGTGTAGTTACTGTACGACGGGTAATACGACACTTCTTTATTGTTGTTGTACTACTTGTGTAGTTACTGTACGACGGATAATACGACACTTCTTTATTGTTGTTGTACCACTTGTGTAGTTACTGTACGACGGGTAATAAGACACTTTTTGTTGTTGTTGTATTACTTGTGTAGTTACTGTACGAAGGGTAATACGACACTTCTTTATTGTCGTTGTACAACTTGTGTAGTTACTGTACGACAGGTAATACGACACTTCTTTATTGTTGTTGTACTACTTGTGTAGTTACTGTACGACGTGTAATACGACACTTCTATATTGTTGTTGTACTACTTAAATTTAAAGTCATTTTGGAATATATTAAATTCCAATATCTTTTGATTGAGTAAATTGAATCTAATAAAATAAAAACTAAATCATACTTCGATTCCTACGTTTTCCCAATAATTACGTCGGAAAGTATTCAGAATATTTTACGTGATGGGTGTTTGCGTGTTCAAACAAAGACACAAAGAGAAGATCAGGAATAGACAAAAGGACATGTTCATTACATTACATTTATTAGTGCCTCTAAATATTTTATTCGTAAATATCTTCAATGTATAGACTAGCCAATTCCATAGTTTTATATGTGTCGATCTTAAACGATACTGCATTGTAGAATATATATATATATATATATATATATATATATATATATATATATATATATATATATATATATATATAAATCGACTATTTATGAGCATGCCAATATATTGCACATATTTTATATAAGACGATTTCTAATCACAAAGGATAACGAACATATATATAAAGGGAACTAGTTCTGTAAATTTATGCTTTTCGATCCTAATAAATTATATTATTTCATAAATTATAACAATTAAACTAAAAGGTGAACTAACAAAAAAAAATTATTAAATTTTTAAAAATTGCAACGAATTACTTAAGTCCAAGTTATTAGAAAAATTAAGAATTATTTACGAAAATTGTTATTTGTCAATACACAGGTGACTTTATTCAAGAGAAAAATAATGTAAAATACATTAAAAAATAATATTTTCTCGAAAAAAAGGGTGTTTTTTGAGTTATTCGTACATGAAGCAACTTGAAAAGTAAAAACTAAATAGTAAAATATTTTGTGTACATTCTGACAAATGTGATATATGCTAATTATATCATTATGTATTTAATTTATGAAAGAATCGCACAGATAATTTTATATTTTTAATTTTATATATTTCATATATTTTTCCCTATGTGCAAACCAAAAGACTTTTTGATATTGTTTGTTAGAAAAATGGTCGAACGTATGACAACTGTATGCAGTACGTTGGCAATTTTATTATTTTTTTTAAATATAAGAAGTCCTTTTGTGTATATATATATATATATATATATATATATATATATATATATATATATATGTATGTATTTGCTTCAAAGTTTCTTCTATACAACGTAGTCGTTTCGTTTCGCAACGTTTCTGAAGGGAGATAATAGCCTTTTCTACTTCATCTCCTTTTTCTCCTTTTTGTTTGTATTCTTTGTTCTGTTTCAATTTAAGCCTCTAATACTCCCCTTGGTCCGTCATCGACATTAAAAACTGAACTAGTTTCAGATTAGAGTTATTCACAGAGGAGAACGAATAGATGAAGTCAATGAGGATAGCTTAACACTTGATGAAAAACGATGTTTGACGAGTTTAATTTACAGTCTACGTACTTTTACATTTGGATGTTAATATTTATTTCATGTTTGAATATGTACGACTTGTAATCTTAAAGTTTTTGACTCAAAATGACTTAAAATTTATTTAGAAATTTTCTAAGTGATGCCAATTTATTTAGAATTCATAATAGAGTGAAACCAAATGAAAAACGTATTAGGATTATTTAATTGATGGATTAAGCTATTAAAAAATTTACATTACATTATTGAATTCATGTCCTTCGTTTTTTTACAGCAATATTCAGAATATTCAATTTTAACACAATATTTTCAGTGATAGCCTTTTCACAGTCAAATTTATGACAAAACAACGTTATTAGATAAAACTACCCTTAAATATTAATATATGCCTGAGTTTGCGGACAAAACTTGCAGTGTGAGTTTTATTGGTATGGAGTTTTATTGTTATTAGATTTATTCTATTAAATGTTCAGTGTTCTCCAAAATTATTAGCCTTAATTATATGAAAGAGATTTCCATTAGCATAATTGTTCAATAAAAATGTTTCTTCATCTAATATTTTACTACAAGTTTTCTTTAGAAGTACCTTTCAGAAATGTTGTGAAATTAAACGGTTTAAACTTAATTATATCGACATTTTGATATCTTATTTAAGAGAGCATATTTTTACAAAAAGGCAGAAATTTAAACAAACTTTCTACTTTGATATATATTTTCACGAAATGATACGATTACTTTCTTTTCCTAATTTTCTTCTTAACATCAATTACTTCTTCAATTACTTTCAATGTATAGAAAAACGTTTCGTTTAAAACAATTAATTTTACGTGGAAAAATTGTATAAACACTGTATTATTTTAAAGTTTTCTTATTCTTTGGGTCTCATAAATTCCTGTGTTCACATGTTCATTATTATTACACCATCATACCATTTAAAACCTAATAACATCGGAATTTTGCACTTTCCTATAATAATCGACTGTTAAATTTGTTAATTGCGGTCGCGCCACTGGATTTGTTTACTATAAGTACAAATACATTTCTTGAAATAGATTTTCTTCAATAAATATAGAAGTTTAGTTTCTCAGAAAAAATTAAGTACATGGAAGTTGCAATGCATATAAAGCAAATACAATGAAATCTACTTTATCAAAGAAACAAGACCGACTGTGCGAAATTTCCTTATAAGTTCCAAAATATTAAAGTTGTATAAAAAAAAAATACATATATAAATACAAATAAATTTAGAGCACGAAATATTGCAAAGGCTTTGTCATTTAATTAAAAAGAAGCCTTCAAATATTTGGACTAGAATGTCTTCAATGAACAAAATTAATTTCGCTAAAATTAAAATCGGAAATGGGGAAAGGTCGATAAATTCATTATGAGCCATATACGCTTTCTTTAAACATGTAAATGTACGCAAAGCAATAACGAGCTGAATATATTTGAATATCGTAATATCGTAATAAAAGCTGAAAATGTGATAAGAAATTATAAAATAAATTGCCAGGACATTATGAAATGCGTGTATTGCAATGGAATGTCTATTAAGAAACTCCTCGTGGCTATAGCTCATATGTACGGCTGTAAAGGTATGTATGAATATATTTTTATATTTTCACGAATTTTAACTGAGAACATTAATATCACAGCACGTGTTCCTGCTTCGCCTTTTTTCTTTAGAACAGGTAACAAGCAATATAACGTTTAAAATATATGAGGGTGAAAGGGTGTATTTTGGCACAAATCTTTCGAAAGTGTATTCAAGTATATTGAGTGAAATATTTTATTACTCTTAAAAGGCTTCTCAGGTCCTTTCACTTTTATGTATTTTTATAACTTTTGACATAAAATCAACATTCCACTAACTTTAAACACGAAGGCAATATTGTACAAACGTTCAATATTTGATTTACTAACATTATTCGAATTTTTAAAATGACTTTTTAAATTCTACGAACTTTTAAATTATTTCACCGAGATACGAATTTGTACTAACGAACATAGTGCGTCAACTTTTTCATAGATCATCTTCCTATTTTAACTTAGCTTGCTCAATTTTTCACAGTTTGGGCAATTATTATGGCGCAATGTACCACAACGACTAAAAGTTGAGCACTTAAGTGAATCGTTCAAATACCGTCACGTCTACGCTCAATTCTCAAGGTCCTATCTTGGTACAAAGTGGAAATATATAATTTATTCCTACTTTTCCAGTGTACTTGTAAATACACATAATTTAATATTAATTGACATATAATTTAGTACTCTTGGAGAAACAGCATAGGACATCTGAATTCTGACAAATATTAAACAAACAAAATTTACATCTATTTTTAAATTCAATATAATTTTGGTTTATTAATTATTACAAATGGTAACACTGTTGTTATAATTAATATAATTTAAATGAGATTGGTTATTTATTTTTTACTTTCCAAATATGTGGCTTATGGGGATTGGAATGTATAGAGAAATGTAAACTGTTTTCACAGTTGTTGCGCTATGAATGTAATTTTTATTTAAATGTATCTAAAACTAGTAGTGTAATGTTCATTTAAATATTGTTATTTAGTAACGTTTAATATAACCTGACGCACAATAGTGAAGTAAAAATTACCCAATTTATACTTTTCATTAATATGTATTAAAATATTAAAATCTGCTTTGAATTCTATGAATAACATTTATAAATTATGCGCCAAGAAATATTAGATATGATTAGAAATGGAAGTACAAATCCATATTAACAATATTCCTTGTTTCTGTAACTTAAAATAACTCAAGAGAATGTAATAAGTTTATGTTTTCATAGTTTAACCCGGGTCCCCGCGATGCTCCTCGCAGTCAAAGGCGGTATGCCTTGTGATTAACCCAACATACCACGGTGACGACATCTTACGACGGTGATAAACTTGTAAACGGTCGGTATTTATCACAAGTCGTTGTTAAACACTGTATTCGGCGACTGATTTTCTGGTGACCGATAACAATAGGTACAAGGTGCTAGTACGTGCAATAGTAGAAGTGAAAGGATGCTAGAGAAAAAAGAATGTAAGCCATCTGAGAACACTCGAAACATAGGCCGAAATACGGTATTGTAATGTTAGCCATTTTCATTCACCATAGATCGGTAGTATTATGAGGAAAGAAATCTCATAGTCTCAATAGTCTCACAAATACAGTACCATATTGGTTACTACGAGAGCATCGTAAGTATTCAAGATATAAAAGAAATGCTTCACTTTTATGCAAAAATTGTTAAATAAGTTTCAATTTATTAGCCACGGATTGACAATGAAAATAATAGGCAGAAAACCAAAGCAAATATAAATATTGTCAGAAGTAGGTCTTCATGTATTTTATTTTAAAACGAGTTTAATTCTCTTTTTTATATGTACTCTGTGAAGAGCTATGAAAAACGAGAAATAGGTTTATAAATATGATTTAAGGTTTTCATGGGGATATAAAATCCTTTATTAGGACAATCACTATAGTCAGTGAAATTTTTCAATGAAAACAATAAAAAATTCGCTCAATAAATCAATTACATATTACAAAAATTAAAAAAAGCATGAATTATTTCATAAATTACTATACTGAATAAGACTTGCGTTGACAAACTATTTGCAAAGGATAGATATTATTCGCTAATGGTGTTGCTCCACTAAGCAGACGATGATGGTTTTGAACGTTTCACTACTATTTAATATTCGATGATAGTAGCGTGATAAAATAACAGCATGTATCGTTGCGTTTGCTTTTGCTAAGAAGTGAATGAAAATAATAGAGCATAGTTAATGAATTAACGACACCAAAAATTGTCGTCAAGCAAAAATTTGTTGTACGTACATTTGTTAAGTATACGAGTATTAACATTTCTATTTCAATGACATGTTCAAAAATGAAGCGATTATAATTATTAAAGAGTGGACCACGAATAGATGTTCATAGTATTTTTAAGATAAAACGTAAAATTACTATTTCATTGGTACACAACAATATAATGTATATTCATGAAAGCTTTTTTTGTTAATTGCGCTATAATATTGGAAATTTGCAAGTTTTAAACTAAAATTTTTGCTATATAAAAGAAATATTTTTATTATTACAAAAAAAACAAATAGTCGTTATGGTATGAAATGTTAGAGTAGATACCAATAATTTTAAATTTAGCGAAATGTCGTTCGTCTATTTCTGTTGTATTTAGAAAATCTTTAGGTTTGGAGCGGGTTAATTGTGAAAAAAACGTGTCATTATTGGTTACTTTAATTTTTTTGTCATTACTTGCGTTTCCTCTTTATGTCTCCGTAAAATTATACATATTCCTTAAAAAAGAGTTCTAAATATTAATGTAACGAATAAAAGAATTGTACAATTGGTTCAATTTCAATATCAGAATTTCATAACAACCATTTCAACTTCAAACAAACGTTTGTTTGTACTTAACAAACTGTAATTACGATATTATTACAGTTTGTTAAGTACATATTCGATATCAACACATAGACAAAAATATTTAAATATTTTCAAGTTTCCATCAATGTGGTAATTCATAACAGTCGTTTTTTTTAAATTGCTTAGTTCTAATTTACGTTTTGGTTCATTTTTATGATTGAATTTTCGCGGCATTCCCTATAATTTAAAAATACCATTCCTCCATTCTGTTGATTTACTTCTGACTAGGGATCAGTTTTCAATTATTGAGCAATGTTTAACAGTGGAATAAATAATATATTGATAAGTTAAACCTACCCAACTTTGTTTAATCGTGGGTGCAGCCAGTTGTTATTCTGATTGTTTTATTTGACTTTCGAACTAAAATTCAAAATGTTGTCTCTTTCTTATGATTTTATAACAAACGAGTTTCACACTTACTGAATATTTCCTTTATAAATTGTGTAAATAACGAAGTCGTTAACTTTCTACGTGAATATGAATCCATTATTCCTTGGTCAGTTTTAATTATTGTTGACGTAATTTTATTAGCTGATTTTTACAATTTTGCCAAAATATATCAAGTTTTATTAGACAATCACAGTAGAGCAGAGCTTAAATTGCATCCAAATAAATTAATACAAGATAAAATTAATTTAATTGTATATAATGACAACGAAATGCTATGTTTTACATTCATTACGATACGACATCTAACCATTTAAAAACCCACTTTCGTAAAAGGCAAGTTGCATGGCGACCAACGTATTGCAAATACTGGTGTGCATATAATTTACATGCAATTTTTGCTAATTGCATTTTAATAATTACTTAATGTAATCGTAGATACACTCATTAATTTGATGTACGTTTTTATAACATAGAATTTATGTAGAATTCAAGCAATTTCTGGTGTGAGTCGAAACCGAGTTTGTGATGTTACTGAACGTATGTTACCGCATCTGAAAAAGTGAACTACTAACGAGTAAACATATCAAATTTATAAATAGATATACATAAAATAAAGCGAATGTATGTGTGAAAGGTTGCGCAAAATGGGGTAACAGATTCTGACTCATCTATTTCAGAGATATCCTTTATATAATATTATAAATTCAACTTAGAAGTTTACTCTTATGCTAACGTGAATTATAAAATAGTGAATCCCATATATAATAAAAGAGAGTTAAACAAATTCATGCATTATAAGTATATAAGTAATAATTCACACCATTTCCTGTACATAAATATGTGAAAAGTCAAAATTCTAACTTCAGTTAGACCATTAGACCCGAAAATATATTTTATAATGTTTCATTGAAAGATAATATTGAATGGAAAAGCATATATCCACCAATATTGGGATGCAGTTTTTCCTACAGTCGTATATTTATGGATACATCGAACTATTTGTATACCTAAATTTAATAAAAAGTTTACAAATTTGTGGATGACTTCTTGAACCTCCACAGATTTATCAAAACCGTTGTCCTAAAATTATGTATACATATATATATACACACACACACACACATATATATATATATATATATATATATATAAATGTAATTTTTGATGTTTATTTGAATTCATACCCAAGTATAATTTAAACTAATAATGAAGAAATGAATATTAACGCGAGAATAGAAAGATAAAATTAATTGAAAAGCTAGATTAATATTTCAATACAAATTTATTATTTTCTGTACAGTATACATTACTATTTAGTTTTTTTTAATAAACACTACATTGTATTCCGATTTAAAATCGTAATATTAAATATATCCATTTAACACTCTATAAAGAGCATACGAAAGTGCAACTGAAAATTATTTTTGCTTTTGCTTTTACATCCCAGTAGAAAAAGTAAAGAAACCTAAATAAAATGAATTAATGATCGGGAATCGTCGAGATTAATTTTTTGTTAAACATATAATTATTTTGAAGAGGTGTTTTAAAAACATAAAAAACTGTATTTCACAAAAACACGTATTTCATGGGAATACTCCCGAGATATAATTTGATTTCATCAATTTGAGATTCATCTGCGATTTTAGCCAATAATTTATATCATATGCATGCATGTAAGTTTAAATAATCCCATATGTTGAACTATAAATTTGGCTACTTCATATAGTCTTGTTCATACTAAAGTGCTGCGAAAACGAGCTCAATAATTTTACAAATAATATGGTTTGAATATCTTTTTAAGTCCCAGTTTAAACGTATTAAAAATAAGTTGCTGTTATTAACATTGTTTTCTGGCGTGAAGATATAAGTTTATAAGAATTTATGAATTTTCTGTCGTTTAAATAGTACATGATTCTGCAAATGCGAATGAACCATAAAATTAGGAAAATAAATAATGTAAGGAAATTGATGTATATTATAATAACACCGTATACAATAATAAAGTTTATAGCATAAAACCAGTTAAGTGACGCTTCTAATGGTATAAAAGAATAGTTTCTATTCTTTTCAATGAGTTTGTTTACAAATATTTTGTACTTACAATTAATTCAATTACACACATATATCATAATTTCACACAGCACCCAACATAATACATTCAGCATTACCATACAACATTACTTTGAGTAAGAAATATAGCTAGGAAAATTAATATAGCGACTCTTGAGAAGGCGCACAGGAACCATGATTCTTGATACAGGTTTACAGGTCGTCCTTCTAACGATCTGACCCTTGGGCATTCCTTCATTGGCGGGATGACATCAAAAGAACAGCGGAAGAACAGCTCATGTAGTTTATTTGAGATAGACTTACATGAAAAATTAGGGAAGAGACCCTCATAGAAAATTATGAAACGTGGGATGGAACTAAAGAAGAAGTTACTTACTGTATGGACATACTTATGTGCACCAGTGCCACGAGGATGTGCAAATTAAATCGTTTTAATTTATACCTGCAAATCGGTTAAACAAAATTTTACTTTTTGGAGTGAAGGTTAGTGAGCTCTTAATGATCTCAAAATTCCCGTTAATAAGCATTTAATGACCCCAAAATATTAAATTATTAATAATAATGAAGCCAGTTATTATTGGTAGCAGTTTTTTAGGCTTAAGTTAGGCTATAAATCTTACGGTGATGAAGAATCTTTAATTGCATCGTTTATTTTGCTTTGGGGAGGAAAATTTAAAAATATACGTTTATAAGTTTGGAAGAGGAGAGAAAAGGCAAACTTTTAATGGATCACTTTGTTTCAAAACTTATTTTCAGATTTAATTCGAATACAATGCATTGGGCAGGAAAATGAATTACGAATAACAGTAAATGAAAAATTGTATTAATCAGATAATTATTGAGCAAGTAATTGAATTAAACATTTATTACACTTCTATAACTTTTCCGCTAAAAATTAAATGCATATTTTTGATTCTACATTACGAATACTTGGCGAGAATAAAAGTTTAATTGCAGCACGGTATTTCATTTCTGGTATTAAGCATTGGCAAACTTAAAAAAAATTTTAAAAAAAAATTATTACCATGAATGTGTCATATTAATTTGGCATACGGTGATAAGTAGTTATTTTTAATCCTTAGTCCTAATAAAAACATAAACAGATTAAATAAGTGTTGCAAAAGCTCCAATATGCTGCAGCATATTGGAGCTTTTGCAACAAGAGATTTCGATTCGCAGAAGGAACTTTGTAATTTATTATTTATAGTCCAAGTCGATACGTCAGCACGTCTAAAAAAATATGTTGTTTAATAAATTTTAAATCAAATTGACGGAATAATCACTTTTAAATTATAGACGAAAATATTTAATAAAAATATTAGTTTCAGTATTGGGGTATATGGCTATATATATGCGAATATATCATTGCACTGCGATTTCTGCTTTCGTTTATGTGAGGAAATTATGATATATATTTAGAATGTACTAGATACGTAACCAATTCGAAACACCTGTCTATAATATTTTCTGTTATCAGGAGTTGCTTCAAAATTCTTCAAAAATGAATTGCAAAAATATATTTTAATTATGGTGGAAAATATATCAACGTATGAAAATTAATTTTAAAGAATATTTTGAAAGTTAATCTAATATTCATCTAGGTGTGTAACGTTTTAAGGATAATTTATTTCACACTGAATTTATTAACATATACTGAAAAAGAAACGTGTTATCAAGGATACAAATTTACTTTTCAGCTAATCACATTTCCCAGAAAGTTAGAATGTAGGACTGAAATTGTATGCGCCCCAGGGGTAATAAACTTCGATTCCTTTGATGTACGTACAAATTTCAGTCTGCGGTCCGTCCATATGGGTCTAAATTGGACCGTCATATGGCTCCCGTTATAACCAGCCACATCCGTAACCTAGTTTTCTACTTTTGATTTGTCTACTTTATAATTTGATTTTTATAGTCTTTATCCTTATTTTATTTTTATGACGAGTTGTCAGTTATTACTTACCAGTGCTTAATTTTAATAAACGAATAAAAACATCGCTATAATAGCTTTAAATTTAAGATTACAAAGTAACTATTATTAACAATAAAGTAAATATTTATTAAAAACAAAATGTGTGAAAAATCAAATAATTCGGGGTATATTAAAATATTCGGGACCAAAATTTACGCGGACTTGCAGTATTAATATCAATTTATGTATCCATGAAAAAACCGAGAAAATAATGGCCGAAAAAATATATATTTGAGAGCTATACTGAGAAATATGCAAAAAATATTCTGAAGCAATTAAAAATTTAAAAAGCAGAATTTAAAATATTGAAAAAAGAGTGTTTTTAGGAGTCTATCGTCGAAACTGATTGTTTTGGCTTTGCTGCCCAAACTCATTTCCTGTAACCAATTTTAAGACAGTAATATGTATTTAATTATTTCTTTTTTATGTTTCAATACAAATAAAATCTTCAATAGGTTGTGTGGGATTTTTACTCACTAAAAGCATATAGACTTTTATACTCTGACTTTTATGACTTTTATATCATTTTTTTTATTACGTGGGTTATTAACACTTATCCTAAGTAAGGCTCCTGTCGGGTTCTAGACCATCAATTTGTGAGTTGCCTTTGATAAGTCGTCGCATTGAGGATGGCTTTCATCTCGGAGTTTTCGTTATTCTGCAACATCATGATGTAGCATACTTTTTGATGACTTCTGAAACTAATTCAATGTGTAAGTCACTGTTTAGTTCACTGTTCGGAATGCACCGTGGGGTAGAGGCAACTCTCCGCAGTACTTGATTTTGGAAAGTTTATATTTTCTAAATGTTTTTTTTTTATAAATCTAAGTGGATTTCAAAACATTATTTTATATTCACATATTATTCTCGATCGAAAGTTCTGTGTTTCGTCATAATAGCCTGTGAAATTAAGCCCGTCTCTATTTTATATTTAATGTTTTCTTTTTGCAAACTTTTATTTAACTCGCTTCGTTAGTATGTAATTCCAGTTCAACATTTGTAATTCATTTTTGAAGCAATTGCTGACATCCAATTAACCTGAAACATGGCATGGCATGAAAGTATAATAATATAGTACTATGGAGCTGATGTGATCATGTGTTGTTGGCCGTAATAAGGCCACAAGTAAATAAAATAGTCACGAGTTGCTTAGTCTCGTTGAATTTGTTTTAACAAGTAATATATCCCTCTCCTTGATTATAGGTTCTACAGACAGAGTAACTTTGACCAAAATCTGCACAATATAGTAATAAAGCCATAAAATAAAAATTTTTACTTAAATTTATTTGCGCTATTAACTCATCAACTATTTAGAACTTCTATAAATTATGTGCAAAAATATTTGTCTTAGAATAAATCAAAGTACAGATTGTGACCAATATATATGGTACGTAATCTATGAGAAATTTGCCCTAATTTTTGTTTAACTGTTTTGAAATTCATTAGTATTTAAGGGTTTACTATGGATAAAGAAATAGAGAAACAAGTTCTAAAATACTGATATACCTATGCTTAAACATCGGTTAAATAAATTAACATATTAAAAACTCTATTTTCTCCAAAACTGTAAGTTTATAAATTAAGAAGAGTTCCCGGTTATAGGTAGACAAGCCGTATGGGCTTGTATGATTTGGTTAATAATAGCCGGACTATAAACAATTCCTTCCGTCTTATTCAAGAGAAAAAAATTGTTTGTGATCAAGAACACCTGCTCAGTACAAAGCGGGGCTGTCAAAATGAGTCTTAATATTAGCTAAATGTGGCGATTTTAAGGTAAACAATATGTGTAAATTACTTGTATTGCAATTTTTTTAAAAAGTGAGTGTTTTATTTTACTCCAGAAAATTAACGGTAAAATGCAAAACCTATAAATATGAAAATTATTTAAAATTAATTAACCTCATTTATTGTTGAAGAAAACATGCGTTAAAATTTGTTAATTTATCATTCAAAATAAATATTTTGTCTACATTATTAATGGGATTACAACACGATTAAACCGCAGGGCTGTTCCTTTGAACTGACCAAAAACACGGCGCACAATGCGACCGTGAGTCATAAATCGTATACGTTTACAATTGTTAAATAAGACGCAGTAAAAACCAAATTACAAGTGAAAGATTAACCTACCCATGTACTCCAAGACTATTTAAATCGTCGTGTCATTTCTTGACCATTGGATTTTTAAGATATTTTTTTTCGATTTTATAATCCTACGATATATTGTCTTTATTTGCATATGCTTAAATTTTTTACACTTTATAAAAGTAATCTTAATTTCAAATAAATTATATTTAAGAAAAAATTATTTTCGACATTTATTTGATTAATATATAACTTAGAAATAATCGAATCAGTAGGCACTCCTCTTTTAATATGGTACACTGTTCGTAATTTAATATCTCGAAATGAATAAAACTTAGGTTTTTATCATCTTTAAATGGTATTGGAGAGCCAAGCTTAAAACTCTAAGCAAAACCAACAAAATAAATAATAAATTTATTAACAAAAATGTACACATAAATATAGCAGTCACAGTAGTATTAGTCGTCTCTCAAAATATTCTCGTTTAAATTAACCAAGGCATAGGTTAAAACTCTCTTTTTTTAATATTTCATAAGTTTTGAATTTTAATGATCTTTGCTAATAGCCCACCTGAAGATGTTGTAATACAACGAAACCTAGGTCGTGGTAAAGAAATTAAAGAAAGTAGAAATAATACTGCATCACGTAGTTTTATTTGATTGTGAACAATGAATTTCTACAAAATTAACGCCAAATATATTTAATATTTAATGCACACATAAAATTATGTATTTGACAGACTTATTGCTACATGACTCACGATCGTTAAACATGGGTTTAAGGACGTAGTAGACTGTAAAATATATTTATGAACCTATTTTATTGCGGTATTTATCAATTAAAATATCAATAAATAGTGAAAATATCGTGAATAAAGAAAAAAAACCTGATTAAATATAACTCGTAAGAAAAAATGTTTCACTATAAATGCTGCTTTTCAGACCGCTTTTAAAAATATTCTTAGAAGGCGAGTGAATAACTGGTATCAGGATTTGGTTGTTTCGAAGGTTTAGAAAAGCTATTAATATTATATCACAAAGTGGGTTTTTAACATGAAGCTTTTTATGCAGGTCAGATTTTATACAAGTTTTAGAAGTATTCTACACGGGTAAATAGCAACATTGGGACCGACCCAGTTTTTGTTTCATCGTGGTTCCGAACTTATGATGAAAACGTTAAGTAGAAAATCAAATATTCATCAGATAGTGAGCAGCGGCAGAATTTAGAAGCGCTTAATACTGCGTGAGCGAAGCAGAAGCCAGTTAACAACAAAATTGCCATAGCTAAGCTAACTAGTCAGGTAACAGATAAACTGTATTTTTGTTCATTTGAAAAAGCCTTTTAAAAATTTATAAAAGCGAAACACGTACACTCTACTTAAAACAAAACATATATATATATATATATATATATATATATATATATATATATATATATATATATAAGATGTACTTTTCTTTTGAATCTCCGTTTCTCAAGTGTAAATTGAGAAAAAATAATTAGAATTTTTTTCTTTCCAAAATTTTCTGTTCTAAATCACTATGGGTTTATTTCCCTTTAAATATTTTCACCGAAATTTTATTCTATTTCATTACTTTTACATTTTACTTGAGGAGATACCATATTTATTGTCAGCTTCATTAAATCATGAAACTATTGCGTTAGCATCAGAAGGGGGTCAAACAAAGTAAGGGAAAGAGGAGTGTTTTCAAAGGATATATAAAGGAGAGCATAAGCACGAAGCATATGGGAGATTTTTTGTATTTAAGTATGTATATACATACGTTCTGACGACATGTATATATACTTTCAGAGGCTTATGAAATCTAAAAAGATATTCCATTTACTACGCCCAATTAATTTGCTAGTGATCAGTCAAACAAACAAAGACAAACTTCCGAGCTTGGAAGTCCGTTCTATGCTGGATTTATATTAATGAAAAATTTAAACCTATGTCCTACAAAAACTAAAGAAAAACTAATAGGATTATTACTGATACAAATTGAAGACTATTCATAATGATTCATAGATGCTACTTATTGATTTTAGCTATAATCACAAATATTTCGGTGGCAAAGGGAAACAATTTAATTTTGTGCTTGTCAGATACTGCTGAATTATTTTTATAAAATAACAGTGGAAAGTTTGAAACTGCCGTTGTCGAAAAAAATGTAATCGGCTTAGTTATGTTTCCTTTTTTAACCAAAACCGAATTTATCGCAAATTTAACACTAAAACGTTACCAAATTTCATTTTGATTAATTCTCTCGTCCTTTATTCAAGACTTTTGTTTAATGAATCGCTGTATGTACTGATTCATATACTCCAAGTACTCTTCTGACATATTACTCTATACAAACAATATCTCATATTAGGAGTTAAATTACAAAAAAAACTATTAAAGGTTGACTATAGATATGATTTAATTTTCTTCATTTCAATAGTGTTACAGATATCAAGTACAATTTCAATAAAATTTTCTGTTATTTAATAATTTAATCTATAAATTTATTTACACATATGTAATATGTTTTTCATATGATTTCTTAAAACTTTTTAAAAGAATCTGTTGAAGATGTAATTCAGTAAATTTCAACAGATAACTTCACAGTTATATTCGTTCATAATTCCATTATTTTTGGCGCTTTGTGTTCAACCTTGTCTTACCCAAGGACTCATTTTTAGAGAAATTATTAGAGAGGTTATATGTTACGGTTCTAAAAATATATGAGTATGTCATGAGTTCTGTTATAACTTTTTAAATTTCAAGAAAGATAAATATTGTATTGTAATTTTCTAATACAGTTTGATGAAAGAGTACTGATTGGAATGTGTCCTAACCATATCAGGTTATGTCACCTATATTCTTGAAAGACAATAAATGATTATAATTTTGAAAATTATCAGATAAAAATTTACGAATGTGTTTTTCACAAGATATTATGTAAGGATTCAAATGTTTAAAAAACACAAGACGAAAGAACTTAAGATAGGAAAATATAAATTTGTTAAAAAAACCGGCGAAACAATTAAGTGAATCTAAAATGTAATCTTCTTATAATATTCTTCGTAATATAATTTTGATTTATGAAGTTTAAATAGTAAGTAAACATTTTGTTTACTTTATCAATCACATTTTTTGTTAAACACTCGTATTTTTAAAGTTAGTAAGTAAGGAAGAGGTATATTAATTATTATCCTTCAAAATTATATCGAAAATATTATTATCGCTGTGCGTGAATATATTTATGTACTTAATTCACAATCGGTGCTGTACAGGCTAAAACACATTATTATGGTCACGCAGAAAATAATTATTTATTATTTTAACGAAGAAAAGACTATTTTAATTGTATCTAATGATTTTAATCTTCTTAGTAAACCATATTTATATTTTTTCACCGAAATGCTTTTTTTCGTAGTGGGTTTTTTTCAAATTTTCAATTTTATTTGTATGCATTACTTTTCAAAATTTAGTACACCCAAGTATGTTACGCTTTCTGCCTTATAAGTATATTGAAAATTATGTACCGTGCGTGCGATTCCATCGTCGAGATGCGGAAATCCGGGTCGAGCCGCCCGAAAACTCGAGTCGATACAAGCTTTCAAATAAAAAAACCACATCGAAGTCGCTTCAGTCGTATTCAAGAAAAATAGTAACAAATACTCATACCATCCCAGATTAAACGCGGGTTCTATCTCCATTCCACCACGGGTGAAAATAAAATGTAAGAAAAAAACCGGATGTTCTTACTAGCCGCAGTGAAATTTTTAAAATTGGAAAGAAAATATATGGGACGTACGGTACAACTTTTGTTTTTAAAGGGAGGAATAAACGATACTCTTAAATGCGTACGTGTGATAAATGAGTTGGCTTTATAAGAGTAAATAAGTTCAACCAGTACATATCTGATGAAAATTTTCCGTCTTTTGACATACGTCTCTACATTATAGTTTTTATCAACTTTCAACTCAATACGCACATATATTATGATGACAGAAATTACATATCCTTGAAATGTAAAAAGTCGCATATAAATTACTTCATATATATCTTACGAAACCTCATGGGTGCAAAACAAATGAGTGAAAATAATTCCGAACCTAAATATTTAGGATAAGTTCGAAACAGAAATGGGTCTAGAAGACAAATAATACTGAGGATAGGCAAAAGTTATTTCAATTATACGGCAGAGCTGCAGTGTGATCATAAGTCTCAGGATATCATTAAATTTTGACGTCCTTGGATTTTATGTCACATAAACTTGGTAATAAAATAGCTGTATTTTAGCTACCTTTATATAAATGTGTTCATTGTTAAGGTTATAATGTTGCGAATAAGTTTAATACATTCGTTCCAGCCTGACATCGAGTTCGCAAGCCACTCTGCTGTGGCGCTTGCGTTTCTGCAGCAGTTTTTATTTAATATTATGTTGTGGCATAATGTAATCAAAATACACGTGCATTTTGTGTATACAGAAGATAGACTAAGAATGCCATTAACTTATCTAAATTTTATATTTTATTTGAACGAATAATACTCGCCTTTATAGGCTTTTGAAATGACCTTGGAAATGTAATCAAATAAGAACAAAATTATATTGAGAAATTTGAATCTTGATTAAAAGAACTTTATGCTTATTCGAGATTGCCAGTAGTCATAGTAAAACATCTGACTATTGCTATAAGGAATAATATGGAAATTGAAATTAAACAAACTAAAATCAGTCTTCTTTATCAAATTAAGAAACATGTAAAATCCCTTATCTTGAAGTACACATAGTGTACTTAAAACGCACAACAAAATATAACTAGATACTGTGTAGGTTCTTGTACAATCTCATTCAGTTAAAATAAATACTTACCTATACACCTTAAAACCGATCATGTCACAATCATAAACACATGATACGTAGCCCAAAACCTGTCCAAAAAATCGTTCTTCGCTGTTGAAATATAATACCGGTCAATACATAATAGAATTTTCTACCTACTCTTCGTACGTTGTACTTATCAGAGAGTATTTTTATAAAATTTAGAATGAATTAACTTATTAATTCTAGGATTCATCAGAATAACTATGCTAATATCCTATACTAAATTATTAACTTTTTTCTTCTATTATTATTTGACTAAATAAATAATTTTACTACATACTAAACTGTATAGTCAATTACTTATGTTTATATGTATTGTATTATTAAGTGATTATCCGCTTAAAAAAACGATACTTACTTAATAGTGACGAAATTAAGTTTTTAGATAACTAAAAAAATAGGATCACCTCAGCGGTAATTGAATTCGGAAGTTTAAGAAAAGGAGGCCCATCCATTAGGCCACACGGGCGTTCCTCTTTGGGAAATTGATTGTAAGCAGTTTGTTATTTGGTCACTTCAATGTTATATATTTTCAAATATCTCGGAATTCTTTTACATATTTCAGAGTCAGAATTTATGTAAATAATGGCTCTGGGATATACAAAAGGAATCGGTTAATAGTCAAAGTTAACGTTAAATAAAAATCATGCAATATTTGGTGTGCCTTTATGTCATACATAACCTACTATTGCAATTGAATTGGATATCTATGCCCACACGCTCACATCCATAGACTGATAAAACACAATCCCTTCCTCTCGGCCTTTGTGTTGACGACTAAAAATGTAGTTAGAGTTTTTGGTTGTTACATTAGATTCTGCGGAACAACTTGCTGTTACAATCAGCTTTATTATAAATTTTGCTTGAAATATTTTCACAGATTCATAATGAAACATTTCGCAACCGTCACACTCCAACAAAGTGAACGAAATGCCGCAAATTCGCAGGGAACTTTTTTCGAATTATTTTCGCATTGTGTGGGCAACGATGTATAGAGGGTTTGAATAATGCTTTTCTCTTGCCGATTCTCATATTACGGACATCCTATTTTTTTTTCCTAATAACTATGTTGAATATTAATTTTACCTAAACATTAACAATCAAATGAAAACAAACTTCAAGCTCCATATATTATTGTATTAGTTAATTAATTTTAGTCATAAGTTCGGAACTTTTTAAAAGCTGGAATTTTTACTCGTGGAAATAATTCAGATAAATGCACATTTTGCTAGTGTATTTTAAAGAATCAGAACAGTAATTTTTGTGTTTATTTTTACAAACTTGCACAGAAAAGATTATTACATTTATGACATTTTACATAATAATAGGCTTAATTAAACGAAAAATAAAGTCAAATGTTAAAACATAATTAACTTATTGAGTTCTTTCTTTAATGATTTTCATTTGACGTTACGCTAGTGTTAAATATTCTTATCGTCTATTTTGTTGACAAAATTAATTAGGCTTAGCACTATTGAAAGAAACTGCATACCAATAGAAATTTTGTCAATACTCTTTTTCGAGTTCCATAGCACAATTAGTGTTTGTGTTGGTGTTGCTATATATCTTCGGGCTGACCTACCTTTCAAAATGATTGCAAAATCTTTGACTGGCTGCACGTCCGTAATGGTATACTTATTGGTCGAAGTAACTTTTTTTCAAGCCAAGTTAGTACTTGGTGTCGTATATTCTCCTCCTGGTGTTTCATATTTCGGTAATTTTGAAAGTATTGTTGATCACTACCTACCTACCTTCATAACCCCATTCATTGATTATGAATACTAGAATCGGAAAGCTTTGTGACATTGTCAAGTCTGGTAACCTCACCATTCTCCCATCCTTTGCTACAATTCATGCTGATAATTGTCACTCCCTTCTCGATCTCATCCCAGTAACCTGCCCTAAAAGTTTATCCTTCAACGGTCAACTCCCAGTACCCGGTCTTTCCCATCATGATCTCCTTCATATTTCCTATAAATTAAGTAGCCCTAAAGCCTCTTCAGAAAGCATCTTCCTCCGTGACTTCAATCGTATTTACCTACCATTTCTTCTTGAGGATGTCAGATCCATTAACAGGGATACAATTGCGATCAATCACTCTGTTGATGAAAAACTTACTCTTTTTAGTAGTTGTATCATTAAACTGCTTAATAAACATGCTCTCCTAATACTTATTAAAATTAAGCCAAAAGCTGCTCTTTGGTTAAGTTATTTCATTAGAAAAATGATGGTCAAACGTGATCACGCTAAAGCGAAGTATAGGACTGATTTCGGCCCAAATCGCTGGAAGAATTTTAGAATGCTTAGAAATAAATTTTGGCAAATGTGCCGAAATGCCAAAAAATACTATATTTCTGCTTCATTACAAGATTGTACTCCTAATAACTCTAGGCGTTGGAAAATCTTCTCCCACTTCCGAGAGCTGGCGATTGGATATCGATCAATTAAATTCACAACTTTTCTACGTCACCTACGGTACATGAACCAGCTGTTAAGTCTATATATGTACGGTACTATGCACGGTATCTCGTCTTCATCTGTTTCTAGTGAACATCAATTTACGCTAAGGGGTACCTGTGAGTCCGAAGTTAAAGCTAAATCCAAGGGAATTGATGGTTTAAATATTAATGCTCTTAAGCCAATAATTGATATCGTGGCTCCGGTCATCGCTGATATTTTTTTACCTCTTTGGTAACTGCTGTCTTACCTTTGAAATGGAAAAAAAGCCTGTATTGTGTCTGTACCTAAAATTTTATTACGTACGAAATCCAAGGATTTTCGGCCCATATCCATCCAATCCCTTCTATCCAAAGTCTTTAAACATATTGTTCATGGTCAACTCGTTACTTTCTTCAATGCTCATAAGTCTCTAAATCCCCTTCCATCTGGCTTTAAAACTGGCCACACTACCCCAACCGCCCATGTTAAGATTACTGATGATATACGCTTGGCTATGGATAATACACAAGTCACTGTCCTTGTGCTTTTGATTTCAGCAGTGCGTTCAACTCTGTTGACTTCGATATTCTTCTTGCCAGTTTGAAATATCTTAATGTATCCCAACATTCACTTGAATAGTTTAGTTCATATGTCTATGGACGCAGGCAATGTGTTAAGTCGTCAGATATGATTTTGGGTGGACTGATCTTACAGCTGGTGTACCTCAAGATGGAGTTCTATCTCCTCCCTTTTTCTTAATATTTATTGATGATGTTGTTAAAAATATGTCTAGCAATTATAATTTCTATGCTGATGACCTACAAATCTATGTGCACTCGAACCTTTCTCTTCAAAAAACCATCGACATCCTTAATCGAGGTCTCGCTTTAATTGGTCGGTGGGATCATGAAATGAGTCTATTGGTTAACAAAAAGTCACAAGCTATCATCATTGGTAGCCAAAAACTGACTTCTACAGTTAACCTACCTAGTTTATCGAAATTAGTGCAAAATAGTACAATAATACCATATGCTCACGGCCTTGGGCTACGATCTGAAAGTTCAAAATCTACTTAGTTCTAAATATACCTCTACCACTTGCAAAAAATCCTTCACTGTCCAAGCAGCAAAAATTTGGAATCACCTGGTTCCTGATATCAGGAAAATCAGGTCTCTAAATATTTTCAAAGATCAAGTCAAAAAAAGTCCTACTTCTACTGTAACCTTTTCCTGTCTGTCCCATCAAAATCATGTTAATAGTTTTTTTTACTTGTACTTTTGTATTTTTTAATCTTTTTTCCTCTAATGTGCTATAAAGAATTTTCATTGTAAAATCTCTTACAGTCTACCAACTAAATTCCAATTTCAATTGTTATGGCTGAATGGAAGAGATTGCTCATGTAGCAATAAGTTCGCCATTTGTACTATACATAAAAGATGATAAATAAATAAATAAGTATAAAAATAAAATTAAGAATCTTATAATTTCAACACACCTGTTCAGGTGTCCTCTTTACAAAATGGGAGCATTGTAGCTCTAACATTTTTAATATTTTAGGATTTTTACATTTTGCAGGTTTATGTATTAAATCAAAAGAAATATTTTTTTTATTGAAATAGATTTTATCACTTACTCTATCAAATGGTGTATAAGTAAATAGATATTTTAAAATTCAATTAAAAATATGATGTAATATTTTTAGTTACATCTATTTTTCCCCGTGTTCTCGCTTCTTCCTCCTTTCAATAACATATAATTTAGATTTTATTCTATATTATTATTATTTATAAAGATACGAATAAAATCTTAATTACCTTCCAAAAATTACTTTAATGAAAATTGTTTTAATTTAGATTTTTCTGCAAGTTTTTTCTCTCGAATTCGAGATATTTTAATTCCTTAAATTAATAAAAATAGCAGAATCTAAAATATACCTTGATTTTAATGACTATAAGGAAAGAAAACATTTTAATAAAATTTTATCTCATTGAAAATAACAGTCTGTTTTCTTCTTATCCCATTCTCTGCTTTGCTCTCTTTTAGCAAATACAACTATATAAATAATTTAATTAATTTGATGTTAATATTTTAATGCTACATATGTTCATATATTTCCACCACAATCAAACTAATATAAGCCAAAATTGAAGTACGTGCTTAATCAGCTATATATATATATATATATATATATATACACACATATATACATATATATGTATATATCTTGCGAAAGTTTGTCAATGAATTTCTGTGCGGTAATCTTCCTTTTCTAGCATGTGAGCAAACACATGTCACTGAAATATTATGTAATAATATTGAAAAGCTTAATGAAATTAATTCCCACTTTGTCACAGAATAATGTTATACCTTGTTTGGTTTTCAAAGTAGTATCGTATATGTGACCCTATAAAGCAATGTTCCCATACCGTAATATATGTTTCTGATCTCTCAGAAACTCTCTAAGTTATTTAATTATAAACAACTCTTAAGACATTCACTAAAAGTAGCGGACACGTGAAATAATATTAACTATATTTAATAACTGCTTCACCTCTGAAGAATTTTTTCTTATTTTAAAAGTAATATATGAAATCAAGGCTTATAATATGGTATATATTTATCATTATAATAATAACAAATATTTTATAAGCATACACAATTGTCTCGAAAACGTCTATGTTTTTATATCAGAAATTGTTACGTCATAATATCTAATAAATTGAATACGTCATCAATAATTTTCATCTGGCAGGTGACCTCTGAATAGAAATCGCCTTAATATAAAAATATGCGAAAATTATTTGGTACTGTTAATCTGGATCCTCTAAATTTAACATGCAATCTTCCTAATAAACGACTGTTAGACCCGTCGTCTGTTTAGACCCGTCAAAAATTCCGCCAAGGAAAATTTTCGTAAAAATGAAGCAATATTAAAACAGTCACAGTTTAATATTAAATTAACCAATCTCGTATTACGTTACTTATAAACATGTATAATAATGTTGTGTACCAATTTACCCATAGCAATGGTATTAAGGGGCAGTCATCTTTCCATCCGCCAGTAATTTTCGCTGCCTTCAGATTTTGTAAGCCTTTGAAAGCGGACATACCTACGTGCGACATATATGGATAAACATACATACACACACAGAATACGATGCGAAATGCCTTTTTTTACATTTATTGAGATTCTGACGTTCTACTGCCAAATTCTGACGACCGTATAAATGTTTAAAATATACGTTTATTGAAATAATCTAGTTATGCAATGGGTCTGTTATTGATAATTAAATGAAACTACATGATGCTATTATTTATAGTTTCAATAAGCTCTTTACCTAGGTTTCGTCGTATTACAACATCTTCAAGTGGGCTATTAGCAAAGATACCTTTGCTAATAGCCCACCTGAAGGTCTCGTTGCTAATAGCCCACCTGAAGATGTAATACAACGAAACCTAGATCGTGGTAAAGAACTTAAAGAAAGCAGAAATAATACTACATCACGTACTTTCATTTAATTACCAATAATGAATTTCTACAAAATTAACGCCAAATATATTCAAGGTCTGTTATTGTTATAACGTTTGTGATCAATTACTGATTAAGCTAGTTCAAGCCCTTGCAATGCATCAATGTTTTAATTAATGTTGGAAAACATACAGTCTGCCAATATTAATAATGTAAACAGGTTTACTGGCAGGATAATGTCACTTTAGTTTACGGTAAGAAGCAGGAATTTCAAGTCGATTATAAAGTATAAAATGGTACAGCATAACCTTCCATCGTTCAATAATATGTAAAATTGTGACGTTTAGGACATTGCTAGAAACAATGAAACCATTGTTTACCGTCAAACATTGGACGAAATTTTTATGAATTACTTTTAGTCAACGTTTAGTTCAGATTTGTCTAAGCACAATATTGCAGTGTCGGTTTCTGGCCGCCATAGTGACGCAACGTAATATAAATAAAAAATAAAAAAGTAAAAAATATGTATATCGGTTCTCTGTCGGCGCAGATATGCCAGACTGTGGGTTAGGTCGGCGCAGATATGCCAGACTGTGGGTTAGGTCGGCGCGGATATGCCAGACTGTGGGTGGGTTAGGTATTAGGTCATTCGAAACCATTGAATATTGAATTTCTGTTCTTATTGGTGTAAATAAAGTTATCTTCAAATTAGTTTATATATTTCTATTTTCCTTATGAATCTAATAATCGCAACATATTACTTGAGACAATTTGCAGTGACATTTCGTAATATATTTTATATTATTATGGTAATAATATGTTCAGTGTAATATCATAAAAAATGGTACCTTATAATACTATCTATTTCAGTCAAGCTTGTTATAGGAGCTATACAAGGGAAAGAAACTTATTAAGAGCGAATAAAACTTGTTTTAAAATAATTCCGTAAATACAAAGTCACATTTAAAGGTATTATTATATTTCTTTTAAATTCTTTGTAAAATACCAAAGTTATCCAAAATACTTAAAATGATGTAGTCATGATGATATTTGGTCCTCCTTGTAATATTACTAAACATAATTGTAATATTACTTCTTTAAGCTGAAACCAATTGTGAAACTTTTAGTTCATTAATGATGTTATATCGGAACCATTAATTTCCGACAAGATTCTTCATTGTTGCCTAAGTAGAAAACTGATATGTTATTTGATGTTATTTATTTATATAGGTGCATAAAGCAGACTTCCTTCTATAAAAGTCAACTAACTACCAATCAAAATACTACTACTAAATTGAACAAGGTTACATTAAGGTATATTTTTATTTTAAAATTACATTAAAATTTTTGTCATTTCTTAAGGTAGAAAAAAATAAGGCATCAGTGTATTTAATATAATATTTGAAGATATTTATATAAACATTTTGTAGTGGTACATAAAAACATAATAAATAAATTAAAATTAAAAGTGGTATGGATTAGAGCATAGAAATCAAATGTGAATAGAAAATTGGGAGCAAGTATTTCATATGTAAAAAACTAATTTATTTCACAGCTTAGCAGGATGGTCCGTAAATGAGTTTTTAGAGAAGACTGTATTATGTATAAAGGAGCAAGTCTTTCAAAACGTAATTCAAGACCATGAAAAGCTCATTTGGATTTAAGGTATAACAGACTGTTGGAATAATTTAATAAATTAAGTCGTAATGAATAAAGGTGAGGATTACGCATGTTTCTTACGTTCTTTCCAACTATTTGAGTTAAATTTTAAATTAGAAAATATTTTCTGGGGCAGAAAATGTGGCAGATACAGATATTTAGAAGAAACTTTATATTTGTGGAAGCACTGTCGGGGTTCAGATGTTGAACCGGCCATCAGACGAGACTTTAAATAATTATGGGAATATAAATTACAGTGTCATTCAATTATAACTCTGCCAAAAAATTCAATTTTCAGAAAAGAAGACCTCCCTTACTGCTTATATAAATAACGATATATTGAGACTTGCTGAGTTTGAGGAGCAATAATTTTTATAGCTCTCTTAACGATCGTAGCAAGATTAAAAAATATTGTGTTCGTAATGTAAATAAATCTTGAGAAATTATATTCATGGCCAAGCGTTAACCGTTGCTGGCTAGAACCAACGCAATTCAGGAACTAAAATATAGCGCATGCTAGTGAGAAAACACCTTCAATAGAATTACAAAAATATCGACTTACTCGTAAATAATATGCTATAGTTGAGTGTGGAAGATGGAGTATATGACACTATATAGATTGACAGAATTAAATGTAAAATTAATGACATGAGATTTGTATAATTTTTTTAATTTCAGATAATTTATATTAATTTCGGATTGAAGTTAGAAATTTTAAATTTGCTAAATTTAATTAACAAATTATTAGAAATATTAAAATTTAACAAATTTAATATTTCTAACTTCAATCTAACTATTCTATCTTATTTACGAATTGGTATATTATTAAAATTTATTTCAAAATGTTAACTTTGCTCAGTATGATAAATCTAATACGAATAAACTTTACCTTTAAAATAACAAGCTTCCAAAATGTTGTTTTCGTATGCGGGCGATAAAAAATTAAATAAGGACAGAAACATGGTTATAATAGCCAATTTCCCCTGGGAAATTAAATAAAATACAAGTGTAAAATATGGCTGAATTTTTTCAATTATTGGAAAAAAACCAATTATACATTTCAAAATAATAAAAATAGACAAGCAATTCTAAAAGAAGTCACACTTGTAGAAAAACTTATGAAATATTATTAGAATGTGTAAAAAAATGCATTAATTGTATCTCATTTTACACTTGCATCATCAACTCGAGAAAAAATCGCATTTTAACGAATTTCTTTGATTTCATTACTTTAATGTATTCTTTTGTGTTTTCAGATGTGTTGAAAAAAGAACTAGCAAAAAATTTTGTTAATTGTTGTACAATTATTTCTATTACGAACAAAACTAAGAGCAAATTACAAAACAGCTTTGTACATGAGCTTATTCTTTATGTGAGATATAAGGGAGAAATTTAAAAAAAAATATTGGGGAATAACTTTCCCAAAGATATTTTTTACAAATTAACTGGTATTATTTATGTTAAACAAAAATATATTTTTGTCTACAAAAATGACAAAATATATGACAAATTATTGCAGCGGATATGTATTTGTTTGTCAAAACGACAATGAGTGTACTGTTAGTAGTAAAAATATTATTTATTTCTATACTTTAAACAATAATTATTTAATTGTTAATCATTATACTCAAAATTCATTATTCAAAAATTAGATTTTATAGTTAATTTTTCTCTAAGTCTCGATTTGATTTCATAATATGGCTAATGGAAAAAAAATCGGACAAGTTTGAAATTTGTCTCTGCTTAACAAATAGATTTAATGGTTTTATTCATTATGGTATAGCTTATATTTACGATACTAATATGAGTGATTTTTACTAAAAATCTCGGGACAGCTGACTAAATATAATTTGTTGATATATCACCAGAAGCAACTGTAACCTTATGACGATTATTCCCAAACAGTAATTACTAATTATCTGGAGCGGAAAAACTATTGGTTTCTGCTACTACAATTGGTACCCTAAACACTATTTTAAAAAAAAACTCCTTTTGACACCGAACGGTGCGATTGTATCGTCTAATATTGAATAAGTTTTAATAATTTTAATTATACGCCAAATGAAAAAGGCGGTGATCACGTTAGAATCTTGACATTACTTATTAGTTCGTTTTATTGTTATTAATTATAATCTGAAACCAAAGAACTATTTATCGAGTTACTTACGAAAAAGTGAATTTTAAACATATGTTTAACTTTGATAAGTATTAAATTTAGAAAATATTATATTTAAACATTTAGAAGAAGTTATGATATTTTTACCCTACTACGGTAAAGAAAGGGTTATGAATTTCACAGGCTATGTACGTATGTGAGTTTATTTTTCCTTGTACAGACTAAACTACTAAAGTGATTTAAAAAAAGTCAGGTGTCCTTAGATTCGTTCTGATCCACAGAGTATCCCAAGGTATATTACGTTATGAATTTTGCAAGCTATGTATGTGTATATGTACTCGTATATATGTATGTGAATAATTTTCTTCTTCGTACAGACAAAACTACTAAAGTGATTTCAACAAATGAGTTGTCCTTAGATTTATTCTGATTCCTAGAGTATATAACGTTATGAATTTTGCAGGGTATGTATATATCAATATACGTATGTACGTGTCCATACTTGAGTAATTTTTTTCCTTTATACAGACTAAACTACTAAAGTGATTTCAACAAATGAGGTGTCCTAAGATTTGTTTGGACCTAGAGAGAATCCTGTAGTATATAATATTATGAATTTCATCAGTTGAGCATGTATGTATGTTATTAAGTTTGTTCCCTCGTACAGACTAAACAACTAAAGTCATTTCAACAAATAAAGTGTCCTTAGATTTGTTTTGATCCGGAGAGTATTCTAGGGTTAACGTTATATCGTTATGAATTTTGTAGACTGTATGTATGTACATAAGTAATTTTTTCCTTCGTACGGACTAAACTACTAAACCAATTTCAACAAATGAAGAAATGAAATGAAATAGTGACATCGTCAAATAAATATCATAATATGATATTTATTTGACGATGTCACAATTTCACATTTCATATTGTACTGCAATGTATTATAGAAAGATATGAACATTAAGCACTGCAAAAACGATGTTTTTAAATGTATATTTAATTGATAATTATATAATATTTAATTGATAATTATATAATATTTAATTGATAATTATATAAACGATGTCACTATTTCACATTTCATATTTCACATTTCATATCGTCAAATAAATATCATTATATGACATTTAATTTTATTTATATTATGGAAGGATTATTTAAAATATAATATTATGTAAATATTTCTAATTAAAAATAAAAGTAAATGCCTTTGTCTTATGTTTTGTCTTTTCGGTTGCTAATTCGAATTATAAACATTTGGTTCATGATAATTATAACACATCAACACGTATTATTATTAATCTATAATCAGTATCAATAGATTCTTGTTCAATTTTATAACACATCAACACGTATTTGACCGAACAAGTGATTAATAATGTCGATAGGATGCTAATAAATGTATATTTTGTTCAAAATTATACTTGCCTATATAATTTCTTACTATAACCCAAATATTTTGAAATGGGTTTGGTTTTTGTTAAATAACGGTCGCTGCGAAAACTCTAAACCATAACTTTTTATAATATCGTCGATTCTTAAATTAAAAAGGTAATAAAATTCATTTTCGAAAATTGCGTTATCTTCTATAACCATTGTATTTAGCCGTTTTCTTACGGTTGCTTATAAGTACTCCATATGGAATTTTTGAAGTTTACTCGATTTTCATGAAATCAAACGTTTAGAGCGTTAAAAAAAGTGTAAACGTTAGGTGGCCTCTCCGCGCAATATTACTACCCATTTTTAGAGTGAGATATCAATATGTTTATTTGGCATTATACTATGGCGTAATCGTAATAATGGAATTTGATACACATAGGCTCATGTTAACAGTAAAACATAAAACCAGATTAAATTGCGATCACGTAAGTCTAGATTAATTTGAATTATCGTATTATATCTACGACAGTTCAATAGACGCAAATTAAAATAGTGTTAACTAATGGAGTTTGGAAAATCAAAGACTAGTCGATTGGAGATTTATGTTTTCATTCAATATTTGAAAGTATTGAATGTTTCAAATAAGCCAATTATATTTTGTCTTCCTTAAATGAAACATTGAGAAAAGAAATGTTAATATTCTCATCATTAGATTTCCACTATAGAAAAAGACAGCTGACCTATCAAACTTCTGCCAAATGATGAAATTGGATGACGATCTGTTACTTCTCACAGATCAATTAGTATATATTGCGGCTATTAAGTGTGGTTTCCAATCTTATGTTATTTTTGGCATGTAACAAAAGTAATGTAATATAATAGAGCTTGCCCTTGGTTCAAATAAAACGACGGGGCTAGGTTTTTGAACAACCTAGCCCCGTCGTTTTATTTGAATTTATTAATATATGAATCGATTTGGGTTATCCCAATCGATTTGAAGATTAATTGAATTAATTAGATCAAATATACATGGTGTAACGCCACCACGTATGTTTGATCTAATTAAATTGGCATCGTGGATAAAATCGATATCACAACAATAGCTATTCCATTCGTGAGTGCTATTAACAATTCATTGAAATATCACAAATGAGAAGTGACATTTTACGACAAAATTTTGCCTCGTTGACGTTCACCGAATTTTATTGAATTTGCTATGAAATACCATTTATGATACCGTTATTTTTATCGCACTATGGCATACTAATAAAAAAGTACGCCTGGCTATATATTTATTTGTATGTATATATACATATATATATATATATATATATATACATATATATATATATATATATATATATATATACATATATGTATCCTGATTACTATAAATATACGATAAAATTTCCAACTCAATCCAGCTGGAATAGTGAAAAGGAGAAACATATTAAAATCGATTAGAGTTTTAAATTTAAACTTAAGCAATCAAAAATACGAAATTATGTTATATTTTGTCAAGATTGCTATCAAAGGAAGAGAATCAAATAATTATTTCAATATTTTCATCCATTGACTAGATCTCTTGTTTGATCGATTCATTTTTTATTGTTCTATTCCGCTGAAAATTTTTGAGTATTTTTTGAGAAAAAAATACTTTATTTACATTTTCCTCTTTTTTAAAATTTATTTCTGGCCACATGACAAGGTAAGAAGAAAATATTTCTCAAAGTTCTTTATTACATTCTTTTTTATTGAAGCTGAAATTAAGATTGATATGAGTATAATGGATTAGATTGTTTTAGTATCAAAATAAATGCTGTAAAAGATAGCAGACATTGCTGATCTTAAATACGAGTTGGTTAAACTATTGTTAACCTGGAATCGTGATCAGCCGAAGTAGCACAGAAAATGTTTTGGTGTAAAAATAGAAGAGAAGAGGATTATTTGTTTTTATTAAATGGCCTCTTCTCATGTTAGTTTATTGACATATTTTTTAAAAATATTGTTGTATTTTATGTAATAATACTATGCCAAATTTCAGGAAGAAATTTATATAATTTTATAATTAATTTCATAAATTTGCCATTTATGACAAAAAAGTATGGTAATGAAGATCAATACACTATGAATGTGGATTACTTATCTCGCTTTTATTGTTTTTAAATTGTTTCCTAAGGTGTACTTTTAAATGTTTTCTAAGGTGCATGTACTAAGTTTAAACTAGGTCTATTAAAATTTCAGCTATACAGACTAAATAAAATTACTGTAACTGTCAAAATTAGAAGATTTTAAAGTCACACTGCTTGTTTGAGTAAAAAATAGTTTTGAAAAATAAACTTTTTAAACATTTAAGAAGAATTCTCATTATGATTATTGCGTACATACTTAGGAACAAAGAAGTATTTAAGGGTGTTTGATAATAAAACTATTTAAGAATGTTCAAATTTAATTTTTATTACCTAAATATAATATTATATGAAAAATGTAATACAATCGTGATTAGGCCAAAAACTATGAAATTTAGAATCAATGCTATAAATTTTCAGTAAACTTTATGTTAATTTCTAGTAACATTTTTTATAATTGCTTATTGATTGTGACAATTTATAGCTTAAAACTAACTCTGAAAATATAATATTTCTATTACAATGTATTATTCAAAAATTAACTTTCGTAGATGATTTGTATCTCTGAAAGAATTAGAATGCTATTAACTAACTAATGATTGCCGGTATCTATTAATATTTATCTGAATGCCAGAGAATTAAACTCATAAATGCTCAATTTCATGATATCATTATTATTATGAGACGTAACAAAAAATATTTAATAGCTAAAAGATCACCTGGCGGTTACTGAAATTATATTTACGAAAATTATAATTATTACGAGATTTCAACTTAATAAAAAGGGAAAATTAGCACACACCCACCAAGGAACAAAACTGAAATTGCTTAATATCCTAACTGACAAATGGTAGTAATTAATAAAGCCACTATAAATTTGCCACTACACTTCTGTTCAGATGTATCTATTCATTAAAAATATATAACAAACACTATGCATGTATTCAGCAACACAGTAATAATTAACAACTTTAGAAATAGGGAAAATATAGACTGTAACTGTAACATATGCACCAATTTACGAAATCAGTAGTATCACTTACGGACCATTTCAATTCTTAATTTGTTTAAAATATGAAAAATATCTACATACCTAATAAAAAAAATTGCGCGTGTCAGTTTCGAGGCATGACTGGAGTTTATTTTTTCAGTACGATTGTCTACGAATGTATAAAATAGGGAAAGGGGTAAATAAAGCATCCATTATGATGGTGAAAGTATTAATATAATGACGGTGAAAGTATTATTTCTTTACCAACTGGAATGACATCACCAATAACTGATATTTATATGTATAGAAAAGTTTTTAAAACTGTATTATTTGTGTCATTTTTCCTTTGCGATAATCTCATCCTTCTAACATTAATCAACATACAATTTTTGTTTCAAATATATAGATAATATTACAGATACTTGTATCCACAAAATTTATTATTGTATGTATCTAAAGGTAAGGATAAATTGCTTTAGGACCGTTTTAATTTAAGAAGTTATTAATACGTATTTACTTTTCACATTTGGTAATTTAATTAATTCTTACAAAAACATATACTGTATTTTGAAAAGTTATTTATCAGTATTCTAAATTGGAATTCGAAAATTATATTATTGAAATTCAATTTTACTAGCAGCATTAGTCCCTTTATCTATAGCTGGAATGTTAAAATGTGCATTAAAATTAGTTGGCACTGGATGGTTCACTTCACCTATAGCCAGAATGTTAAAATGTGCATTCATTTAGTTTGGACTAGATTATATAAACCAGTGACTGCTTTAATTCAGAAAGTTGTCAATACATATTTATCCCTCATATTTGGTAATTTAACAAATAATTGCAAAAACACACTTTGTACTGACAAATTAAATTCGAGTACAAATGATAACAGAAGCTATATTAAGTAAACAATCTGTTATTGAAATGCAATGTATGGTTAAATTTGCCCATAACTAAAACAAAAACGTGCATTAAATTAGTTTGGCCTAGATAATACAAACCATTTTTTTCATAGGGTTTCAGTTTTAAAATTCTACTTCATTGGTTAATTCACCATTTCATTCAATTCAATTCAATCCTCGTGCAACTTCAGCACGAGCCTTCCCCCCTCGAGCATGAATTAACATTTCCTTGCGGATTGTATAGAGCTTGTCTTCTCTTCGTTGTATCTGCTCGATTTCATGCTTCATGCAATTTCTTTTAATTCTTCCGTCTGAAGCAACTGACGTTGGTTGAAAGTGAGTCGGATATCCGAATGCTGGCTGCTTGTGCATCTCCAGCGTATTGGTACATTCGTGGCCACGTCCATATGGTTCTCCGAAGCTCACCCCTAGGCTAACCAGCAGGAATATCTTCCGTTGCGTCGGACGAAGTTAGCAAAATTTCCGAGGCTTAAGCAAAAACTTCACGTATACTCGTCGATTGTTGCTTAGACAAATCTAGATAATTGACTCCTAATTAACTGACCAAAGTCAATTCATGAATATCACAAATTTTAATTTTAACACATTTTTGTATATCACTAGTAAGAAAATATAATAAAAGCCCAATTGAAAGGTTTTTAAATAAATTTTACAATTTGTAATTTTAAAAGTGGTTATATTATAATCTGCTTTTGTTTGTAATACTGTTTCTTTACTATTAAATATAAATTCGAATAAAATTCACTTCAAATAAATCAATGTAAAACTTTGGTGCCCCGTTACTATATTAATCAGTTTCTAAAAAAACATTATAATAAAATTGTGCACTTTTGAATTTATCGTTATTTATCATGTTTGAATTACTGGGCAGAATGGTTTGATGAGACTTTCATAATTAGCCCTTGTGCTATTGAGAAAATGACGGGGTGAATTTTAATGTCGCTAATCGCGTCTCCTCCGCCAGTGGTATTCCACTGCCACCTTTCCTTTACCAACTCTCTTCTCTTCTTGGCTTTTATATTAAGCCAAAGTAGGCCCAGTTGACTTTATTTTGCCTGAAGAAACAAATAAAGTAGACGTTTCTTAGTACATTATTTAAAAAAAAATAATAATCAATTAACAAAATTACAATCTTTCTAAAAATGAATTCTGCACTCATCAAACAAATTAATTGTAACTTCATCTGGGATGAGAGTATAGATTCTATGAAATCCAACTACAGAGATTTAATTTGTCATCACTAGCTGCACGGAGTAAAAACGCTAATCTTTTATATTTATATAAAATCATACATTCGCATTTTGATTTTCCCTATCTCCTCTCTCTACTCAACTTTAACACTCGACTCATATCCCGTATACCATTATAAAGATTATTTGTACTACAAGTTTATAACAATAATACCTCTTTTCATAATCTCATATTTGTAATGTGTCGATTGCATATCGATATTATCTCTCAATATCCGTCATTGGACATTTTTGAATCTAAATTATTAACATTTAAAAAGAAAATACAAAATACATTATTTACTAATTAAAACCACCTACGATGGAATCAATTATTGTTAGTACGTAGAAAGTAATATAATTCTAAGTAAATACTAACTTTAATAATTGATCAATTTACTTTGTAATACATTTAATAAAACAAATAACCCTTGAAAATGCATGCATAATACTCTAACCATTTTGTGCACACATAATTAGAGTTATTACTCTATTCTTTTTATTATACATCTACACGACTGTAAGTTGTTTTATAAGCCTTTCAATAAAAAAAATAAATAAATTCTGTTTTCATTATAAGCGTGAACATTTAACTGTACTTACCTTTTCATTACTAATACCACTAGCATTATTTGTCTCGGCACTTTTTTTCATCTTAACGTTTGCTCCGTTGGTACGTTTATTTTCAAATATATCTTTGTAAGGGACCGATATCTGCAACCTTTTTTCGTTTCCATGTTGTTTATTTTCCTTGTATTTATTTTACTACCTTTGTTAAACGTAATACTTTCAGCCTAAACAAACGACGCTTACAACTCTCAGTAAACAATTGGAAATGTCATATAAAGATGTGTCTGAAATTATCTAACGATAGATGCGCAGTACATACTGCGCATACGATATCAAATAAACATATTAATATCTCACTCTAAAGATGTACAGAACTATTGCGCGGAGAAGCCACCTAACGGCTATTTTTTTTAGCGCTCTGAACTTCGTACACTTTGAACTTTGATTTTACTCCTCATAATATTTCATGTCCGGGGGCATATATGAAAATCGGCTCTTAAGGTGTAAATTCCAAAAATAGTACTAAAAGAAGGATTGTTACGCGTTCCTTAACAACAAGTATTCAAAAATGATTTTTTCAGAATTTTACGGAAGGTATTTCCAGAAACATTGCTGAAAATGTTGATAAAAAATGAATCGACACCCTCCTAAATTTTAAAATAAAAATCAGGAAAAAACACCCTTGCAAAAAATTTATTAAGCATTAATCGGTATAGCGATGATTCTAAATCTTACAGTTTACTGGATATTTATACTAATTTTATACCAGAAACGAATATACGATACAATACATCCTTTGTCAGCATAAAATGGCTACAAATATTCTGTCACATTTAAATTTCAGTAGTAACCCGTCATGGGTTGGAGTGAAGTTTATTCAGTTCTGAAAAGGACGTAGTAATAGAAGTACATATGACATCAGGACATATAATACGTCCAAAATATTATCAAATTCTTACAGAAATTAAATGAAAATTTCAGAAGTATTGTCACTAAAAATTGTTATCAACTGATTAATGACAAGTGGAAAGCTACAATCTTCAATTTATTCAATACCTACCAGTCATTTATAAATTACGAATTAGTGTTGCTCATAACCCGTTACACCTGGATTATCAGTTGTAACGCCCACAAGTAAGTAGAATGGAAATAAACGAGCTTCTGTTCATGTTACTCGCAAAATAAGACTAATCAAAATATCACTCTAGCATAGTCACAAATACGTAAATTTCTAGCGCGGTTTCAAATACGCAAAATATTATAAATCATAAATATTCACAAATATACAATCAAAAAATATTACCGCCTTCCATTCGCATGGTCAGATAAAAAAGGGAAAATACAAATATTGCGTTTGTTAAGTTTCCAGGTCTTTCTTCTTTATGATTGCACGGCTGAATATCCAGGTGTTGCACTCATAGAGCGAAATAGGTTTCAGATAGGCGTTGAATAGACGGATTTTTGTTGCTCGAATATATTTAGGACATAGATTCAAGACTTGATTTACCATCATCACCTTATTTTGGAATTGGGGCAGGCAGCTTTGGTTACTAGACCAACCTACATGTTTTAACAATAATAAGAAAATAAAGAACGTTTTAATATGGACATTGGTACATATTCACTAAGTGAATTTGATTAGGATATGACTGGTTTTTTTCAATCATACATTCAGATCGCTAATATTTTATAAGAAATGTATAACCAATGTGTGATATATCCCTACTATGTAAAGCTTTTCCAAGTATAAAGGAAGCAAACATTTAAGACAAAGAAAAACGAAAAAGTATGAGAATCTAAATTTTAAAGCCATGTATAAACATCTCAAATTGCTGTACTCCTTTCAATATCGAGACAAAAAAACTCGGCCAGAGAATTACCTAGATCGCAGTCGGATGTTAATATTTCTATGCGATCTATAATATCAGTATAATGGTCATTTATTTATAAAAGTATATTACTAAATAAATTCAATATACACAATAATAAAAAATATCAGTTTTAAAATTACTCACGTAACAGTCGTGGTCTGCCAAGGTAGCAACCATGGTTCCACATGATATTAATTTTATACATGAATGCGAATGAGAAATGACGTGAAATTTCAATATAAAAAAAATTGTGTTATATAATATAGAATCGTTTCGGGAATCTCACTTTTAGGATTCACGTTATTTATTTTTTCGAAAATTTCCATATTTAGTTCTCTATACTTTCTTCGACTTCGAAAAAGAAGAGGTTCTCAGTTCGACTGTATTTTTGATGAATGTCATCTCATATCTATGGTATTTTTTAAATAATTTGGATAATTCTTGATTTTATTGAATTATTCGTGATTTTATTTCGAAAGATGAACCTTCTGTTCTCGTTTGCAAAATAAACGTGCAATGATGGAAGCTGGAGAAAGGTGGAAACAGGAACTCTTCAATGAACAACCTTCAATGAATCTTTGTTTGACTTGTAAGAAAGTAATAAACAGGAAGCTGAGTAGATCCAGGTACGTACAAAATAATTTTAACCCTTGACCCATAAATGTTGATGCTGCAGGTGTACTGCCTATCTAAATCGTAAGACTGGAAGATCTGCTGTCTTTAAATTAGTATTGTGGGTCTCAAGCAGAGACTCCGTCATTGATCTTCGAGTTTCAATTCCTCATTTTTGAGACTGCAGGTGTACTGCTCGGCTAAAGTGTGAACCTTGAGAATCTGTTGTTTTTAAAATAGTATTAAAATAGTTTTAAAAATAGTACTGTAAAGTATCAGATAGATACTTTATAGTACTATTTTTAAAACAGCAGATCTTCAAATTTCCAACTTCAGCTTACTCATCATCCCTGATGCTGCAGTAGTACCGTCTACCTAAATCGCAAGACTTGAGGATCTGTTGCATTTAATTAGTTTTTTGGACCTCAAGCAAAAATTCTGGTAATAATCTTCGGGTTTCAAATCTTCAGTGTGGATGCTGTAAATGTGCCGCCTGTTTAAATTGTGATACTTAAGGATCTGTCCTTAAGTATCACCATTTTACACTTACTTCCTGAATGTTAGTAAAAATATACCACGTAGGCAATGCTAGAGAAAAATTGAGAATGGTTAATAAATGATGTTACCAAATGGTAAAATACAGAATTATTGTCGAAAACTAAGATGGCGCTGTACTGTCATAATATATGGGACGGGCTAATAAGCTGGTAAAACTTAAAAATAGTTTTAAGTTAGTATTTTTGGTCTCAAACAGAGATTCTGTCGTTAAATAAGGACTAGGAGTCCTTATTACTTATACTGCATGGGTAGTGCCTACAAAAATAATGACATTTGAAAAACTCCTGTTTTAAAATTTGAGTTCCGTATTTCAATTTCATAAACTGAAGCTGCAGTGATACGGCCTTTTTTATGTATGTAAACTCGTGTAATCAATATTAATCAACCAATATGGATTATTTCGTCATTTGAATGACCCCAAATTAGTTAGAATATTTCATTTATTTGAATGGCCCCAATTTAGTAATTCGTATTCGATGGTTATACCTTCAAATATATTCAGGTGTTAAATAGATGAGAAATAATTTATAATTAGAAAGTATTAAACGTTTTTCTATGATCACGTATATTTAATTTAAATTTTTTTTATTTTGTGTCGATAATGAAACGTTTGGTGATAATTTTATAGCCTTTTATCGACAAATCCAAAAAAATCCCTTTACCATATACAGTCCAATGTTTCTATTATGGTGTTTGTTATTCCTTTAAAACAATTATCATTAACTTATAATTGTAATTGGCTTTTATTATGGTTATTAGGTAATTATTTGAATTTATAATATGAAAAGTTAAATATATTTCTAGCTAAATTAATTATACATAAATTATTCCCAAGAAAATTATTTCTTTTCAAGCTTATACATATTTTTAAATGTCGTGTGTACGAAATATATCGTTCATTTTAAAAGTAATCTGAATAAGAAACGATTATTTTATAACACTTACACATTTAATATATTAATTTTATTCTCTAGTAATAAAATCGATAAGATAACTACATAGGTCTGATCTCAAAGACTAGTTACGTAATATACGTTTTGTGAGTATGATTATAACATAACGGATGGCTTTTCTTACACAGTGTAATACAGAAATATATTTTCCTTAATGCCCATATTTATGAATTATTATGACGCATCGTAAATAACAGCAGGTACTTTCGTGTGAGCATATTGGGATCTCCATTTTCCGGAAGAAAATATAATTCAATATTAAATATGATTTGAACTTACGTGACTCGTTTTGGTATTTCCAAAAAATACTAATATAGTGGTTTGGCTGGCAGGGGGTGGAAAAACGTACCTCTAACAAAAATGACCATTTTAAAGTCTAATATTTCGTGAACGGATCCTGTTTCAAAAAACTGTTCATGACATATTTTTAGATACCTATTGAACTATACCCAACACAGTGGTGTATGCAATAAAGAATTCACAGCCATTATACTTGTAGGGAAGGCGCCATAAAAACTTCTGTGAAGAGTTTATTCCATTAGTTTGTAAGTGTTACGCATATGTATAACCTTGCCAAATTTAAGGCTACACTTACAGGCTAATATATATAGACATACAGACATGTAAGAATCATAAGATTACATTTTTTTAAGTTTAAAATTGTATATTGTCTAAAATAATGGAAGCAACATAATTTTTCAAAAATGATAAAAAAACGTTGAAATACTCCCGAATAAACATAGCTTGTTTGAAAAAAAATTATTTATTTGTTTAAGACTGTAATTGCGTATAAATCGCCATGTTTCCTAATTTTGATTTAACCGGCCACAATTTTGATGAAAATACCAGAATTAAAAAAAAATTGTGTTTTTATACGGGTCAATATGTCCTGTAAAGATACACAAAAACAAAATTTGGCACATTTTTTCTATTTTTAAAAATTTACTAGATTAAAGGATTACTTTCAGATTTTTCAACATGCGAATTATGAGAAAGAGAAATAAAAAAAAATTATTAATGATGTCGAACATAAAAAATAAGCTTTCAGATAAACTCTTATTCATACGAATCAGATGATTTTTCAAGTGGATATAGCATTCCACAAATCAGGAAATTGTTATATTTTATATAATAGGTCTGATATATATATATATATATATATATATATATATATATATATATATATATATATATATGTATATATAGGTCTTATATTTACTTCATTACGATAACGATGAGATGACTGATATTTTTTATCATAACTCAAGTCATCAGTGAATTAATACATCGCAACAAGTACTGTATCTCATCTCACTACCACGAATAATTTCCAGTTGTCTCGTCTTTTTCAATTTCACTTCCTTAAATTATGTCTTAGTGGGTCATTTAAATATAATATACAAAAGTCAGAACAAAATTCGTAAAAGAAAACATTTAACGTCATAAATACATGAAGAAAAATTTTGTGCCATGTTATTCAAAAGTAGAAAATATTTGATATGGGCACGAACTCGACTATGAGTGATGTAATTTATACTTTGCGACCATCATGATTATCTAAGGGACAACCTTCGTTTTTAAGTGTCGTAATAATGCAATGAATTACAGCAATACATTTTCCTTTACGTCTACCTTCATTAACTTTCATGATGTAACGTTATTAAAAACTGGTTAGGTAATTCTAACCTAGAGGGTTTACAACTTAAGGGTAGAAAAATACAATATTCTGTTACTCTTAAGTTTTAGAATTACCTAGATAAGTAGAGCAATGGAGTAGAATATGCGGATAATGCTTTAACTTTTTAATTAAACTATGAGCAAAGAATAAGTAGTCTAACTTATCCCGTTTAAACATTTGAAAAAAGAAGGGTATGTTGGATGGAAAATCTGCAAAAACTGTACGTATAATTAGTCTAACTTAGTGAATTAAAAGAAATTAATACTTAATAATGAATAGTTGGGATGTATATATATATATATATATATATATATATATATACATACACACATGCATTTTAAATATTACATTACTACCTTCCATTATAAATTCAAGGGTGAAATCGTAAGGATATAACGTATTTTCGTAAGGATTTTAAACTAAACCAACAAAATTGTTGAATACGAGTAGATCTCACTACGAGGGTTGTAAATTTAAATGTATATAAACATTGAATATGACATTTCTATCGAACTATTTACAAAAATTAATATTATTCTTTACTTGGAATATAGGATTAGATTCAGAACCTCGTATTATACTTTATAGTTTTCCAAGAACTTTTAGAATATCTTCAATAACCTAATTATTTTTGAATTTCGACTTTAGTAATTTCAGCGAGGGAGAAAAGGCGATATATTTCTGATGGAAATTTCCAAAAATGTCTCTGGAAGTATCTTGCACTTTCAATTAATATTTCATACGATAAATGAAATTTAAGAAAAATTAAATAGATCGTATTAAAATGATTCAATACTATCCTAAATTAAAGTTCCAAGGTCAAACTGTTTCTAACAAAAATATATTATAGACGGATGAATACGTTAGTAAAATTATAAGAGTTCCATTTTCCCCTTTACAGGTACAGGCCCTAATTTATAAACGGCCACTAAGCGAGATCAGAAATTTTCTAAGTTAAATCTAGCCCTGGTTTTAGAATGAACTCTTTAATGTATTCTGAACTAGTAAGATGAAAGCTATTTGGTGCCATATAAAATTCTCTCACACCCTTAACTTGTACTTTGCCATTTTTCATTTGGAATCGTTTCTTTTTATTGCGAATATTCGGACCATCGCTGCTTGGAGTAAAACATTGTAATATATCGCGACCAGGATGCAAACTGATTTTTTGGTTAATATCTAGCTGTGTATTCAGTAGTTTTTAAGTAATTGTACCCAATATTAATAATATAATATTTATGTCATAAATATTATTTAGGGAATAATACTACATTATAGTAAATATTACGTTAAAATAATTTATTTTTTATGCAATGGCGAATTAATAGATAATAAAAATTTGTGAAAATTTTGTTATGGATGTTTGCTATGGATAGCCCATTGCCATGTAAATATCATAAATATTCAAGTTACGTTTTTAAATACAGTTTTTAGCACTACCATTGCATAAAATATTTGGAACATGAAAATTTACGTTTGTGAAATGCGTGAGATAAAACGTAAACCGAAATGAAGAAAACAGTATTTTTTATAATTATTACGGGATTTTGAAACATGTGCATAAAACAATTACAATTGACCCTAACCAAGTACTTTTACAAATATAAAATAACTTTTACGGAAAATTACCTAAATACATGTTAGTTAACATCATAAGACTTGATTAACTGTAATTCAATTGTTGTAGAACTGATAGCACTTAGCATTAACCCAGGTTAGTAGCATAGTTTTGTTCAAACTTGGCTACGACACGTTACTAATACGAATCTGATTAAATTAAATACCAAATGAATACTACTTACATATTTGAATAGAATCACGATTCTTTCTACGAGTAATATATAATTTTTAAACAATTTTAATGGCGCATAGTTAAGTTTTTTATATATTCTTTTCTAAATAACGGCACGGATATAAAATTATACCGGCGGAAAAAATTAGAAAAAAAATTAGTAGTCTCGTAATTTAATAAACACACACCTTTGTAAGCCTTAAAATCTGTTAAAACGATTAACAATACAATTGATATAGGCCTTGGGGATTCGATATTTTCACTTGCTTTAACCATACTAAACTTTCAGAGTGTTTGTTGATTAAATTATTGTAGACCTGAGTTCGTAATTTCTCAATCACAATCTGAAAATAGCATGTTAATTGAAACAAGAGAAAATATGTATTTATTAAAGAATAGATCACTTTTTTCTAAGTAAATTTCTTGACCCATTTTTTTTTTTTGAAAAATTTGTTCGATTCATTCAGTTACAGTAAATCAGTAACTAATATATAAAACTGCAACAAATTCTGTTGCTGTGTATTCATACTGCAGCAAAGTTTCCGTTAGCGCTCTGAAAAAATAGGTACTCATTATTTTTACTCTTGTTATACGTAAAATATTTAAACTTACCGAGGTCAGACGAAACCTTTACAAAAGTTTATCCGTCCAAATTAAATAAAATTGTCTGTACAGTTGTCGGAAATAAAAGGTTTTAACATCCGATTCTGTGTCACCGAATGTAAGCCCGGAAAATAAAATGTTGAAAGAAAAAGTGTCATTACGCACAGCTATGTCAACAGATGTTGAAATTTGTTCCGTTCGTAAGAGTGGGAGGGACTTCACGATATTTCGGATTTATTTTTTACTGTATGTAAGTTACTTGGAAAAACTTTACAAATGTGAAAATGACAACTTAAACTGTATTTATTATATAAACTAAATATGTATTATCATCAAATATATCAAGTTCACAATATATAATAATATTTCACATCTTTACTCGTATGTAATAACCGCATTAAATATTACATGGTGACCACTAAAGGACTAAGTTGTATAAAACGAATTCGTAATAATATGGCATCCATCACAATTTTAAATAGTTCTTGAAATTTGTCCTAAATGTCGTAAAGTTATTCAGTAGTTTTAAATGAAATTTATAAATATTGCAAATGGACATACAGATACGTTACGGAAATTATAAAACTGTGTATGTGGTACAAATTAGGGTATACTAAGACATAAGGGATACATTTTTTCCCTATGTATTTTTTCTATTTGATATAAATTACAAAAATAAAAAATATTATTGCAATCGGAAAACGATGACCCGTGCCGACTTGAGGTTAAATTTTAATTTGAGAACTTGTACTGGGATTATTAAAGAATAATTTAATATTTTACGGTCTCGCAGTCTCAACCTCCAATATATTAAAAAAATGTGTTTCTTCACATTAAAAATATTATTGTGCATATTTTATTTTCTAGCTTGATTTTCACAATCAGGATATATCTTTCTGCGTTCACGTACGCAACCTAATAAATATTGTACTAAACATTTTGCAGTACTTTATAAACAACCTGTTATCGCTTCCCTTCAAAAAAATATTTTACCGCTTCAGTTTTAAAATATCTTAACTGTCAGAAATGCGTGCGGAAATAGCACATCTATTGAAATACACCTTAATGGAAATATGCTGTATATTCATTTGCATGTTTCCTTATTTCCAATATTCTAATGCACATACATCCCCTAGAGTCTCGGCGGACGTTCGATGAGAATCTCGGCCACGAATGCGACCAAGAGACTATGAATATACTCGTTTATTATTAAAGACATTTAAATCAATGGAGCATTCACAATGTCTTGGTGACTTATATATTTAAATATTATAAATGTTCAAACAGATTTTGGATATCGTCACGAGAAATTTTTTTTCCAATTTAGCAAGAGTCATATTCAAGGATCCAAACGGTCTGTGGAAGGTCTCAAGGCCCTAACTAAAGAAAACGCTGCGCTACAAATTTACACATGTTACATATTTAAACATGTTGCAAAACTATCAACCATTTGACCCCAAACTACATATCTCCCAAGATTCACATGATTACATGAGTTCAATAACAGAACCTGGACACCGTATATATTCCAATGACTTTTATATTTCTTTACATCGAGGCGAGTGCCCGAGAAGGAGCTGTCCCACTATGACTATTATTCACACATTCGTACTGGACCTGTCTTAGCGAGTATGTGAATATTAACTACATTTTTTAATACGTGAGCAGGTATGAATATAGAGTAATCGTATGTCCTCTAGCTTATTAATTTGCTTCGTATGATGATACCATGTACTTGTACTTATGCGCTATAGATACTATTATAAAACTTATTCATTTTTATATTTGGAAAGAAACACTCGTTATATTTTTACTATTGTAATCCTTCGTCGATTTAGTTTGTTTCTATGTTAGAATATCTGGAAGTATTTTTACTAATGTTGAATATTTGTAAATGATATTGTTGTATAGATAAGGCAATTGAATTCACAGATATTAGACTATGCTCTAACGTTTTCTTAACGATATCAGCCTTCAAGTTATAAGGCCATTGTAAGGGAAGCTCTGCTTTAAGGGATAAATGTAGTTTCTGTCGGCTTAATATTGGTACTGATATTGCACATGTGGTTAAATGTCTATAAGAAAGGGTCTTAAATTGTTTTACGACAAACCATTCAAGCAAGGATAGAGATAAGACAAACCATTCAAGCGTTTTCTAGTAAGCCATATAATTTCAAACCGTCTCCTAAAGAAATATAAAAGCATCCGTATCATTATTCGAAAGCCCAGCACTTACTGATTACGGGCCATCCTTTAAACTTTGAATACTGCCAATTCGACTCAATCGGCCAATTCATTCAGCCAATATCGACTGGATAGATAGTTCTGCTATAAAATTTTATGGACCAATGAAAGCACACTTACTTGAAACGGAATGTAAGTATTATTCGTATGTAGTAAATATTCGAGTTGATGCAAAGAATCACCTATAAGAAGAGAGTGTATGTGTAATCTAATCTTTCTTCTACATCTCGATCAATTTAAGGTGTACGTGAAATAAATACATTTTTACCTAATTCATTTTGTAAATTATTAATATCAACTAAATTTCAAAAATTATTTTCGTCACTTCTATTTCCACACGTGTGCGTCATTTAAACTCGTGTAGGCTGTCCACAGGCTTAAGGTACTGCCCCATTTATGATCAACTAAAAGGAAGCCGTAGAATGTAAATTTGCAAGTATTCCTTGTCGACACGTGTTATTTATCGACACGTGTATTTCGGGAATGCTCTTCTGAACAATATTGGTAAGAACTTTTAAGCTAAGTACTTTCTGAACGTTTTATTAAATTTGATTATATTAACTAAAATTCAAAACTATTAAAACCACAGTCAGAAAATTCAATGATGAAAACTTAAACTGATAAGAAAGAAGACTAAATATAATTGTTTTATTATTATATTCTATGATTCGGGAAAAACAACGAACACTTTGAATATAATAGTTTTTATTCGACGTTAAAATTACCCTCTTTTAACATAATCTACACTGCATGATTTTATGAAATTAATTTAGGCAAAATAATTTATAAAATGAAGTAGATAATTTTAATTTATAAAATGAATTAGATATAAGTTTTACGTACACCTAAAATTTTTTAAGACGTGAAAAAAAATATTTGGTTAGCAATTAATATGAGAGCCATTTACACAATTTTAAGCCATTTTTGGTATATTACACAAACTTGTTAAATGTCTCTGGCAGAGTATACAAAGTGCGTGACGATTGATCTTCTGTTTAGTTAGAAATGGAGTTTCTAACAAAACAGAAGACTCTTTCGGCTTACGGTGAAAACCAAGCAAAGTAATACGGGATATGTACCACGATGGGAGGTTTCACAAATTTAAAAAGGAAATTTGAGTTCTGCTCACATCCTTATGCGTAGCGACTTTGACATTAAATTTAGCATATTCAATAGAATTTTTAGAGAGATTGCGATGAGGGTAATAAAATGGTAATAAAATTTAATATGTGATGGTAGTAAAACTTATTATGTGGTACACGTATTTGAAATAGCCAACACATGAATTTTAATAGGCAGATATTTTTAGAAACGAACTTTATTCAAAAATATGTTTAGTTACGTTTTTAAATATAAATTTGACATACTTAAAAACGTGAATTTCATAAAATTATAGAGTTTAATCGTGAATGTAAATCTATTATAAATTTTGAGTAGGCTTTTAAATGTTATTTTTTTATCTTTTGGATTTAGCATATGATACAAAAAATAACAAAACATTCCTGTTTCAGTGTCGGACTAAAATATTCATACTTTATTTTAAAATTATTGCATTTACCTTACCTTCCGGATATTTGATATCTATAATTGATTTTTAATTTATTATTATTGAGCATGGACGTAATTTTTACCATATTTATAAATTAAATTATTATTTTTATTTTTGAATATGAAAATCAATATTGTATAACTATTTTCAAAGTTTGGTAAATTAAGTAGGTTTTTTTCGAAGCACAGCATTATATATTGTGGGCATCCATTCCCTCAGACTCTGAAATTGATAAAACCATTTAAATATTCAATTTCAGCAGTAATTAGTTGAGTTGATACATGAGTGATTTGTAATTAAATTACTCTGCTTCTTTTCTATTATGACACAATTATTTGCTAGAACGTTCCCAAATCACAGTTCATCAGCTTCATTCAATACTTCCGCAGCGTCCGTTATCTTCAGCGATGCGAATAATCCATCAGTGGTGGTTCCTTTTATTTCAATTAAGTTTGCGCTGTAATAAATTAATAATATTTCAAGCTATCATTTTTGCTTCTCATTACTCAAAATGATGAAGGACGTAAGTCTTTCAGTTTTGACTATTTATTCAGCTAAGTTTATTGCGCTTCCTTCAAGCAATTAACAGCACACGTAGACGAGCCAGTTACTAAGACCGAAATGCTATTTCTGTATATAATATTGTATAGGGTTATATCGAATATGTGCGATTAGTGTCAGAACATATTGTTTTGCAGACTTCTAATATTTGTTTAATTTTTTTATTTTCTTATCATCTATGTTGTGAAAATCGGCAGTCCCAGGAGAAATTTACACGAATGAGGCTTGACTGCAATAAATAGTACTAGGATTTGTATCGCCCTAAAAATCGGGATTACATAAATTCAAGGATCGAGTTAAAAAGCCTTGCCTCTCTTGAATCCTAATCCTTTTGTGCTCTTGTCTATTTCCATCCTAATTCAAGGTAATATTTTGAATTATAATTTTTTAAGTATATTTTTAATATTTTATATTGTCACATTTTTTGTTTATCAGTCTATCAAGACATTTATCAGTCTATCAACAATTTTTTATGGACTTGTTTTTATAGTTGGCTGAAAATTAATGCTTTTGTTAGCATTTAGGTATTTGTAGCATGTGAGTTACATTGAAATTGGCAAATAAATAAGAATACAAGGATATCAGATTATCAAAATAATTAATACTTGATAACTATTCAGAGAGAAAATTCTGATGATTTTACAAATCTTATCATAAATGTAATGGAGACACAAAAAATCAAAATGAGGAAATTGAACTATAAAAACTTGATATTGTTTTTTTCTATTTTTCAATACCGGGAACTCACCTCTCAATATTTCTTTGTAACATAATAATTATTGCATTTACCTTACCTTCCGGATATTTGATATCTATAATTGATTTTTAATTTATTATTATTGAGCATGGACGTAATTTTTACCATATTTATAAATTAAATTATTATTTTTATTTTTGAATATGAAAATCAATATTGTATAACTATTTTCAAAGTTTGGTAAATTAAGTAGGTTTTTTTCGAAGCACAGCATTATATATTGTGGGCATCCATTCCCTCAGACTCTGAAATTGATAAAACCATTTAAATATTCAATTTCAGCAGTAATTAGTTGAGTTGATACATGAGTGATTTGTAATTAAATTACTCTGCTTCTTTTCTATTATGACACAATTATTTGCTAGAACGTTCCCAAATCACAGTTCATCAGCTTCATTCAATACTTCCGCAGCGTCCGTTATCTTCAGCGATGCGAATAATCCATCAGTGGTGGTTCCTTTTATTTCAATTAAGTTTGCGCTGTAATAAATTAATAATATTTCAAGCTATCATTTTTGCTTCTCATTACTCAAAATGATGAAGGACGTAAGTCTTTCAGTTTTGACTATTTATTCAGCTAAGTTTATTGCGCTTCCTTCAAGCAATTAACAGCACACGTAGACGAGCCAGTTACTAAGACCGAAATGCTATTTCTGTATATAATATTGTATAGGGTTATATCGAATATGTGCGATTAGTGTCAGAACATATTGTTTTGCAGACTTCTAATATTTGTTTAATTTTTTTATTTTCTTATCATCTATGTTGTGAAAATCGGCAGTCCCAGGAGAAAATTAATTGGTTTTTTTATAAAGATTAAGTCAATAAAAATGTAAACTTTCAGTGATAGTATAAATAAAGGCGAAGTCCTTAGTATTAAAAGTACGTAAAATTTAATATTTTGATTACGCATTTACCCGTGTGTAAAAGAGGATAATTATGTACAAAATTGCTCAAACATTTTAAGCTCAACTATATTACGGTTTTACTAACTTAGCAGTAAATTAGTCGCTCAGGAAAATTTCTTGAATAGGAAATTAAATTTCAATCTGATAGTACCTGCCAAAGATTTACAAATGTTTAAGTTTCTGAAAATAATTTTTCATGCAGTACTATTAATCTCATCAAAAATATTAATATATATACGGCCAAATTTCTCTTCAAATGTTAACCATAAAAGGAAGTAAAAAAACAACTATTCGGTATTTCTCTGATAAAATTCTGCAAGAAATTTACACGAATGAGGCTTGACTGCAATAAATAGTACTAGGATTTGTATCGCCCTAAAAATCGGGATTACATAAATTCAAGGATCGAGTTAAAAAGCCTTGCCTCTCTTGAATCCTAATCCTTTTGTGCTCTTGTCTATTTCCATCTTAATTCAAGGTAATATTTTGAATTATAATTTTTTAAGTGTATTTTTAATATTTTATATTGTCACATTTTTTGTTTATCAGTCTATCAAGACATTTATCAGTCTATCAACAATTTTTTATGGACTTGTTTTTATAGTTGGCTGAAAATTAATGCTTTTGTTAGCATTTAGATATTTGTAGCATGTGAGTTACATTGAAATTGGCAAATAAATAAGAATACAAGGATATCAGATTATCAAAATAATTAATACTTGATAACTATTCAGAGAGAAAATTCTGATGATTTTACAAATCTTATCATAAATGTAATGGAGACACAAAAAATCAAAATGAGGAAATTGAACTATAAAAACTTGATATTGTTTTTTTCTATTTTTCAATACCGGGAACTCACCTCTCAATATTTCTTTGTAACATAATAATTTTTATTGGTAAAACAAACATATATGTAAACTATACCACCATATCAGATATTGTACTTGTCAGTTTTCTTGGCATTGATCATTGAACAGATGCGATATTTATTCTCTTTGGGTTAATTGTTTTTTTTAAAAGAACCCTAGCGGTAAGAATTTGTACTTCAATGGGTTAAACACATTTCTGGTATTTCATAAAATTTAAATTGTTTGCCTTTTAGGGTTTTGAAATTTTTGCCTGCTTATTTATGACAATAAAAATAGTATGAGAAGTCGCGGATAAAATTGAAAACAAGCTGTTTTTTTTCATGTACGATTATTTAGATTATTTATCTAAAATTTTTGTTCATAAGCTACTATTAAGCTGTTATTAAAATATTTTAGAAAGGTGAGTTTTGGGAAGGAAATGTCGGGACTTATTTATAATATTCTTAAGCAATATTTGTTGTCTGCATATAATAAGTATTTTCTTTAAACTAGAAGGATATCTGGAATATTATAATAATTATGATGTAAATAATTTCTTCTTTGAACACACAGAATAATATTAAAATAAACACAATGTTGCTAATATTATTGTTATGCGTTAGTCTAATTACAGTAAACCATATTAAATTAGTTTCCTTTTTCCAAAGACTGTCGCCACTGTATTGTGTTGGGTTGGTCATAAGGCTTACGGCCTTTGACGACATGGCGCATCGCGGGAATTTCCAGTTTCCATGGTTCCATTCTCGCCGCTTGTCGAGCGGGGCTGGACTGGTGCTCTACCGGAGGTTGTAAGAGATAACCCTCGTAGCAATAAGTCCATCGTATATTTTAATTGAATATATTAAAGTAAGTAAATAAATAAATTAATAATTATTTAAAGCTTGGTGGCAATCGGTTCATGAATTAAATGTGCATTCACTAAAAGAAATATGTTTTAATTAGGAACTTTTTAATTTTAGACAAATTTGTTTGATCGTAGAACATGAAAACATATATTTTTTTACAAATTATCTTTCATCACTAATTGTGTTTGATTTTGTTTAATTATGTACAGAATTATTCCGATTAATCCGATTACACTTTCCCTGAAAATAAAGTGGCTAAATTCATGTTTACTTTTAATGCTGCGAGCGTGTGCCATTATACCTTTGATGTGCACAACTACATATATGTGCAAAATCGTCAATTTCTCGCTCTTAGCAAATTTTATGATTACATAAACACATATAAATAATGCACAAAATTTTATGCAAAAGTGCAGATTTAACTCATTCTAGTTTTCGCATTATAAATTCGAATATGAAGAAAACAACATTTGGACCATTTCACCAGAAATCGTCAAAATATTTTTTTTGTTTTATCACTGTAGCCTCGTGTGTGTACTCAATAAGTAAATATTCGAATTTAATGTATTCTATAAGCTAGAAATGTTAGGAATATTATATCATTTTTATGTCCTAGAAAAAATCAAATATCACATTTATAAGTCTGCTTTAGTGTGGCAAGAGCATATTTGATATAAACTAAAGATTTTAAAAGAAAATAAAGGGGCCAGCTCCTCTCTGTGCTAAAATATTTGTGGTCCATGAATTCTTGAAATTTCTAAATGAAATTTAGAGTATTATCGGCTATATAGATATAAAATAATAACATTAAACAAATTTATGTTGATTTAATTTTAATAATCTCAAAATTAACAAAATTGTAACTAGCCAGAACTAGGTAAAAACAAGAAATTTATTTTCTCATAAAAAAGTGTTTCCCCTCTACGAGAGAACTCAATTATCGATATAAACAAGGATTTACTTATGAAAGTTTATAATACGTCAGACATACTGAATCGAAGAGTTATGACGATTGACAGGGTTGTCCCCTTAAGAATTGTAAAAAACTTGCATTTCGTAAATCGTGTATTTTAGTCAAAATTAACTATATAAACTTTATATTTCTCGTCTTTCCGAAGAAAAAATTAAAAGGAAAAAATAGCCGTCACCACGCATCAGCGTTTTCACTCGAGTTGTCGTGCGATTACTGCCCTCGTTCCCCGCGAGTTGTGTCGATTGTCGTATTTAAGATTGTTTTTATTTACATACAAGCATAGTCAAGTCGAGAGTAATTAAATTCAAAGGTAATAAAACTGTAAGTTTTCGATGTATATAAATGTTCTATATAAGGAGTAAGTCATTTAGCATTTTAAATGAGATGGTGTTATAAGATTTTATAAACCAAACGAGACTTACAAAAGTATTCGTCCATTATTTTTTAAAGAAAGACTCAAAATGAGACGAACAAGCCAACTAACCTGTTTGAAGAAACATGTAAGAAAACGTTGCTACGTTCTAATGTAGAAAATAACATGAGCGAATTACATCCAAAGAAAAGAAACTAACGTGCAAATACAATTAGGCGAATATTATATGTACATAGAGCGATAATTATGTAGCAAACAAGAAAAACCGCGCACAGAAAATTAACGCACGATCAGGCTGACTCATATTTAAAAAGAAAAACCGCACTAAGCGGGCAGGAAAGTGTTGAATGAATTTGAAGCACTCGAACCTATTAAAAAGTGGATTGAGGATTTTATCCAGTCGTTAGTATAATAGTAGTTATATTATTGTAGGAGTGGTAAATATAACTGGTAATACTGGATTTTTCATAGTTATATACCTCAAAGAGGACTTTTATAATATCCTAGTCGTTTTTCTCAGTAACCCTACAACGAATAAATTTAGCGGATGACTAAGAATTCTACTTCCCATTTTACTCAATATTTATCATTTGGTAAATTTCCCTATAAATAATATGGATATTTTATAGGAAACAAATAAAGTTCAAATTTTTTTAAATTTGATAATCATAGGTAGCAAAACTGTTAATATTAGGATTATATTTATTGTAGTTCTAGATATATTGCTAAAAATATTTATAAAAATTTTCTCAGAAACCGTTAGATATAAAAATGGCAACGAGAAATCGGGTACAATGTTTAAAGCATGTTAACCAGTATATATCTCAATAATTAACACGAGGAAATATAAATATAAACAATTTTAAGGATTGCCTTGTAAGAATTTAGAAAAAAATCGTTTTGTGTATAGTGTGGAACATGTGTTGAAGAGCATATTAAAAGCATTCCAAAACTATTTGTTCAGAATTTTTTGTCAGATACTCCTAGATATGTTCTAGAAAATGTTCACAAACAAATGTTTCCAACCTTTGTCTAGGAAACAGCTGAAGTCAAAGTAATAAAAAAAATGTTAAAGAAATATAAATAAAGTATTAAGATATATAAATAAAGTAGGTAATACCGAAAATGTGTAGCCATGATTCTAAATTTATAGTTCAGAAGATATTTACGATATCTATAGGCGTGTGAATATCATACTAGGCAATATAATTAAATGACAAAAAATAATATAATTAAATATATTTAGTAAATAATGTGATACAAATACTACATACAATAAAAAAAAATTGTATATGTTTTAGTGAGTACATAAACCTCGTAGTGCGAATTTATATGTTAATAGGTTTATTTTGTGAATAAATGAAGACAATTTTACGGTAGAATTGTTTTTTGTTACTTTTGTTTAAAGAAATAAATTAATTGTTTAAATTACATTTTTGGCAATGGACATTAATTTTAACCAAACTGAGCAAACGAAATAAGTGTACATCGAATAAATACAACATAAAACAATTTTATATTCGGAAGAAGATCAATAATGATCTTTGCCATTGAGCGTCTTCCTTATCTGGTTTGCTTATTTACACACCCACGCCTCCCGTGTCATTCCACATTTCTCCCCTGGCAATGATGATTATGTCAATATAAGCCTGGGTGAAAAATTTGATTGTGCCATTTAAAATATACGTATCTATTGATATATATATATATATATATAAATATATATATATATATATATGTATATATATATATATATACATATATATATATATATATATATATATATATATATATATATATATATATATAGATACGCCATAAATTTGTGTAATTTTTGCATATCGGGCCGCTAGCCACTTTGTTGTTGTTGTACTAATGCAATATAAAAAATATTTTTGAAAATATTAAATTCCTATATCTTCTGATGGAGTGAACCGGTTAAAATGAAAAAATCAAATGTTACCTTTAATTAATTATGATATTCTTCTAACATATTATTCAATTTGGTTCAGTAGTTTTAGTGATGCGTGCACAAACAAACACATGGTCACACTAACACAAGAATCCCAAAAACAAAATTTTTGTGTGCTACTGGTTATGTTATATTCTTTTAAATTATTTTTAAATATTTAAGAGAATATAATAAAGTCGAAATTGTTGGTTGTCTTAATTACAATTTCAAAATTAATCTCCGCAGTTTATTTATTATTTAAAATGGCAATATTCACAAATGTTTATTTAAACCAATCAGACCGTTTAAATATTTTTGTTAAAAAAATTGTTGTTTTAGAATGACTTTGTTAAATTTTTGTAATATGTTCTCGAGTTAGTAGAATTAGTGAAAATTGTCGTCTTTTATTGCGAACGAATATTTAGACATGGTTTAGTGTATTTTAGTGTATATCGAATGCAATAATAATACTGGCGAAGCTTTTAGGGTATACGATACCTGAAGCTAATTTAGATAGATACATAAATATATTCTAAAACAAAATAAATTTTAATTTGAATTATTGTGTACGCGTGTACAAACTAATTTTCAAATATAAATAAGGATGCCGTGAAATGAAATGTGTGGTTGATAAATTAATTAATTATAAAAGGAAGCAAACGTACTGAATTAATCGCTTTATTTCGTTAATTTACATTTATTAACAAAATAATTTCCTTTTACATAACAATATCTGATTGCACAGCGTTTTTTTCAATTGTGTATTATATTATTTGTGATGTTACGTGTGATTACCTTGGCTTTGGTGGTTATCCTAACGAATTTCCTAAGTCTTATTGATTAGAAATTCACGATATCTATACGCCTGTAAAAGACATTCTAAGCAATATGCTCACATGATGAAAAATTATATTTTGTAAATAGTAGAGTGGAAATAATATGTGCACTTAAATATCTAGATGTACCTAAGCGTGAAACTTGCACGAGTTATGCTCATACTTATTAAAGACAAAATATTCAACATTTCTTAATCTATCTATTGTGGAAAATTAACATTTTTAACAATAAAATAACTTATACGTAATGGGACTCGAACCGACAACCCCCGATTTAGGAGACTAATGTTCTATCTATTTGGCCACCGTGTCATATGTCTTTCACAGAAAACTTATCTCTCAAGTTTATTCCCTGACTGATGTGATTTTTTTAATTTTTATTTATATTATCGTATAAAAGAGTTAAATAAAATATAATTAATTTTTATAATTAAAACCTAAGTAAAGCTTATAAGTATGCAAACCGCAGCAAACCTTTCTTATCTTATATCTTTACGTACATTTTTTAAAAAAATTTTGTGTATGAATTACCAAAATAAATTTTAGTAATCCATGAGTTTTTAAAATACATATAACATTAAATACGTTGGGGAGTTCAAGATACTTCATTAATATGGCAGAAAAAATGGGCAATCTTAATAGCTATCGAATGTTCGGGAAGGTTAAATTATTCTAATGTTAAAAATATCATTTTCGGCGCTCTCCATAAAACCATTATGCAGATGTTTGAAAATAAATGATAAATTTGGAAAAGAAAAGAAAAGAAAATCCGTATTCTGAAGCAGCCTAGGAAGCAAAAATAACAAAAAACCGTAAGCGAAAAAAGTCGTACTGGCCCATAATCAAAATATTTGAACTCAACGTGAGTAAAAAGTTCGTATTCATTTAAAAAAAAAAGTGTGCGCACGAACTTGATAAATCTACACGCAATACTACTGACATTGGGGTCATCGAGTTGAAAGCACATTTTTAAAATTATCACCAAATTTTAATGTGTTACCGAAATCTAATTCAATCCAGAATAGCACACACAAATGTACTTCCAATCTTTTGGTATAAAAACAAGAAAATTTCCGAAAAAAGCCTTCCTTCGTCTAGTATCCGAGTGGCTTATGTATTCATAGAACTTTTGATGTGTTATAAGTTAAAAAAACGTTCTTTTGAAATATTAAACAATTTATGTAATTTTTATTCATCACTAGAAATAACACCTAAACTGTATTTCAACCTACACGCCCGTGACAATTGCGGCATCTCTTTTCAACGTAAATATTATCAAAATGATAATATCATTTTGATAAACTATTCTTCGAAAAGCATTAACGAAAATCTCTTTAATTTATTATTCGACATTTATTTTTCTCAAACGGCGTAGATAGACACACCATCTAAATTAAGTCGATGACATCGTGCTACGAAATTAACCACTATCATGAGTCTAGGCAACATTTTACACGAAATGTTTTTCATGGGATCTCAATTCGTTTTGTAGGTTACCGTTCGAGTTGCTCACTCGTAGCCGTTCCTTATTTGACCCCTTCCACTCGACGCGCCATTTGGGTTGCTTACTTACAAACGTTCCGATTTTACGCCTTTCACTCGACACAGGCAGTGCTGCTGCTCCCGCCCACGTCGCTTCCGCCGCGTACTCATTATAAGTACAAAGCGACGTCCGCGCTTTTCAATGCTGAGGCAAATGGACACCGCTATGTGTATTTATTGTTTATAACATTTTTCACACGCTCATGTAATATTGCATATGAAATTTAAATTTTCCAAGCCTTTCGGAAATTATTCCACCGATAATATTAAGACATTCGTACATACAGAGTTTAACCTCACCGTTACTGTGTGCAGTTGGAAAGAGAAAATCGCGTATTTCCTCCTCAATTGTATGCTATTTCTAGCCCGCATATCAAATTTTAGGTTCTTAAGATGTCAGTAAATAAGGCAGAGGTTTTGATAATCATCAGTGAGTGAGTGAGTTACTGATGAGATTATTATAATTAGCATATCAATCAAATCTAAACTAGTTAAGCCAGAAAAATGGAATTGGTATATTCATTTACTCTGGTAACTATTCTAAATAATTGGAAGTTGTTTAGAATTCTATTCTGAATATTTGGGCTTTACAATTTTATACGTACTGAATTAGGTGAGATCAAAAATTCGGCAAATCGTTGCTAGAAAAATGGTCCAGTATTTGTCTTGGCAGAGGCAAAATTAAAGAAAACATAACGCTGCTAAAAGTTTATCTAAATTTTACCGGCCAACTATAGCGATGATTCTATATTGTTTAGTTTTTGAGTTAATCATGATATTTTTATTGATAAAAAAGTTGTATTAGGCGAATATTTACATAGTGAAAGATAATTTTTATACTTATTAATATTTTAATATAAATTTGTTTTTGCAAATAATACGAAACTCTACTACAATGAAACTAATAATTCTGCTTATGATGTGAATTTGATATCCAAAGCGTTTATAATATGTATTTCCGTTTCTAATAGTACTAATAAAATAAACCCTTTAAAACTGTACGTTATAATGGTGAAAAAATTCTAAGTTTGGATAGGAGTTTTCCGTTTCTTGATAATCGATAAAATCACTTGCATACGTAAACCGAGTGGCTTGATGTGTCCATAGATCCTACATGTTTAACGAAATAATTAAACAAGAGCAACCTTGGTTTCCAATTTAAATACCGTGAGATGAAGGAATTAGGAAACAGAGTGACCCCGATCCGCTCAGGTGATGCACTTGAGGACAGCAAAGAAAATCTTAATAAAATATTATTAACAGAATTTCAGTTATGAAATCCTCTTAATAATATTCTATAAAAGTTTTGAACGAAGATTTGAGTTCAATCACTACAGAAAATTGGTCAAATATGTATTCATATTATATCAATACGACTTTCACTTTTGTATTCGAAATATTTCGTGTTTATAAAATTACGTTTTACTTCAAAATGGGATTAGTCTGAGTTTTTAACAACCAAAACTAAGAGTTAAAAAATAAAATTGCAAATACTCGCTGATGGAAATTAACAAGATGGTCCGGACAAAAAGATAGGAATTTGAGTTACGTAAAGTAGATTTAATTTGAGAAGAAAATTCATTTTAACCAGATCTTGACGCCATGGAAAAGACATTAAAGTATAAATAAATATTAGTTAAAGTATGGTTCACATACTTGATGGTATTTAAAAAGGATCATAAGAAATTTGGGATCACCATAATATAATATTTGAATTCAGTTTCGGGTTCAGTCATAATATTAAAACATGCAGGTACAAAGAGGCATTATTTTAATCATGCGCTCTTTCTGTATTTATTCCAAAATTTCTATATTTCATACCTTATGACAATTATATGTCAACTAACAAAGCAATAAATTATAGCTTATATCAATACGTTTAATTGTAAATATGTCATTATAAACATTATAAATATGTCATCATATATATAAAAAAAAAAAAAGAAAATATATATATATATATATATATATATATATTTATATATATACGTATATATATATATATATATATAAATCGACTATGGAACAACCCAACGTTAAAAAGTATCTCAAGTGTATATCTGTTTTATGTGTATGAGTATCACGTACACTGAATAACCTGAACGTGATGGTATAGAGTTATGTGAATTTCATCGTAATTTAATAATTTATGCAAAACCATTTCTTTCAAATTTTACGAAAATATGCCAAATGAGAACGTATATTTCGATACTAGTGCGTCGTCCGGTGGCATCAAGTTGATGTTTGGTGGAGCTTATCGAACAAATGACGATAATATCACTTATCATAACATTTTGTGAAAATATGGAGACAGAATTGAAAACTTTTGAGATGTTCACCTTTAATAAAATATGTTAGGGCCACTCGAAAAAGGTCGGCGATAGGTGGTAGGAACTACACAAAGCTTACCGATGTGAAAAATATGAAAAAATATGATATTATCACACAATAATTAAGAAAACTACTTTTTTAACAAAACCCATTGTTATTATTTTGAGGTATAAAATAGAAAATAATCAATGTCACTTACTAAATTATTTAATTTCAGATATGCGGTTAAACATTTAGATACGGTTGGAACACATACTGCCATTTACATAGTATCAAAAATATTACTGTTTTTATTTTGTTTTAAAAACTTGTTAAAAAGTACGAGTAGAAATGATTCTGAGTATTCTGTGCATACTCGTACTTAGAGATATATGTAGATTTAAACATTTGACTCCATATTATAAATAATAGATGTATCTTTTGAACTCTTTACGAATTGTACTATAATTCTCTCCACGTGAATATATTTCCTACTATATACTTATATTTACCAGCCGTAAAATTATTGCAAAATTCTCGGCGCTATGATTTTTTAGTAAACTTAACTTTAATTTCTAATAACTGTGTTTTTTTAATAATATTGACTTTAGCAATTTTAAAGGTTCATAAAAATTTAACAAGATCCATCTATAACCGCGCCAAACTAGAAATTTCTATTCCAAAAGATTTGTGATAGAAATGATCGTCATGATTTTTCTAATTATTTGTGAGTTCTTATTTTTACCTTTCTTTTTCGGTGCATTTATTTTAAATATCTTTTTTGCTTTGAAATTATTTGCATAATATTTCAGGGAAATTATGTTTTAATTATTTTTCTAAATTTTAGTTGACAGCAAAAAATTCGTGAATTCAAACGAGGACTAAATAAAACGAACAAGAGGCCATTGAAAAAACGTGAAATAATTCTGAAAAACTGAAACACACAGCAACACTCCGTCATTGTGTCATTCACTAAAACTAACAAAGCACAACTTATAATATTTAATTATATAATAGTGCGTTACTCACCATTTTCTCCCACGGAACGCACACAAATAATTAAGCATATATATTGAAACAAATAACAATGTTAACTGGATATGTACAATGTAATTTGAAATAGGATGTTTGATATTTGATATTTCAAACAACTACGCAACTCCATACACATTTCCCAGCTCATGAATACGCTATCATTCGTGGGAAATATTGGACATCGATATTGCATTACGAATATCAATACTTCGAAATATTTTACAATTTTTACATCTTATTATTTGAATACCGATATTGCCAAATATTTTAACTGTCACTTTTATTATTTTTTTTCTTTTTAACAACAAAGTAAGTTC